>JASANE010004836.1:0-17390 GCA_030248225.1 Trileptium ribeirensis
TTTTTTGAGAAACGCAAATATTTTAGAATTTTTAACATGGAAATGTTCATAAGCAAATTAAATGTTGTTTGAAATATCAAATAGTAAGATGAATTTTTGAAAATTCAATATCGATTTGAACATTCAATATCATTTTAATACCTCAGTATTTTTTAACATTTCATACATTTTCGTACCTTAAATATATTTATTTAGGCACTCGACACCTTATCGCCCATCGAACGTCTTTTTACACATTAATATCTTTTGGAAAACGTTATGAGTTTTTATAGAATATATATATATTGGAAAATTTATTATCTTATTGGACATTCAACATCTTTTAAGGACATTACAAAGCTTTTTAGACATTTAATATTTTCTGCTACTCAACGTGTTTTTTAGAATTCAATGCCATTTATAGGGTAGGTATTCAATAATTTTTTTGGAAATTTAACAGTTATTTAAGAAATTCGATGTGTTTTTGAACATTCAATATTTTTAACACATAATATATTTTTTCAAGATTCCGTAATTTGTTCAATTAAAAAAAAAATATCTTTTTGGACATTCTATATTTTGTTGGTGATAGTATTAGGTTTTTCCAGCTTAATATATTTTTGGATACTAAATATTATTTCGGACTCTTGATATTCATTTTTCTACAATCAATAATCTTTAGACACTAAATGTTTCTCCAAGAAATTCGATAACTTTTAGAATTTTCACTGTCTTTTTTGGATAATTAATATCTTTTTGGACATTCAATACCTGTTGGACACCAAATATCATTTTGGGAGCATTTAAAGAAAATTTTAACGCCCACTGACTACAAAAAACACCAGTACACATTGTGAACAGCTGTTGTGTTACTGGTTATGTAATATAAATATCTATTTCATGTGTGTTGCTATTCACTAGCTTTGGTATATTCCTTAAGGATTCCTTAAGAAACCCGTCAAGAGCTCCACGATAGCACAGTGATTTAATTCAATCGTGGTTCGATCCTTGGCGCCGGCTTGTGTTTGACAAACATTGCACAATACACAAATTAATTCGGGCGTTATTAAAGAGTTAATACCGTTTTGGACTACGATCAAGCACTGGCAGTGAAATACTGTCTTTATCAATAGTTGAATTCCGTTCTGACGAACTTTTTCTTCTGATATCCTCACCGGATGAACGTATGTTTATTATATTAGCAGCTAAATGTCTAATTTGAATATTGACCAACACTGAACTGTACATAGCAACAACAGAAGCTAGGGTCCATACCGAAGACCAATCTGTAATGAAGGGGTACCATAAATGTGGTGGATAACTAAGTACCCACAAGGGATTTGAGCTTTGTTGTCGAATATTCATATGATATGATACGAATGCAATAATCCATGCTGATAGGATGAGTAGAAAGCATATGATAGAAAATATTCGATGCAAAAATGGCAGTTTCGCTTTTGGAGCAGTAGTACGCGTTGATGTGTCCTGGATATCGTGGGTATGTGACTGATTGTCACGAGCATGGAACGTGGAGTCATCAGCTAGAGTATCCGACTCTGGACTAGCACCATCATTGTCGGGACAGATTTGGCGAAGAATCGCATGAAACTGGGCAAATACTAGATGAGCAACGAATGATTGAAGTATAGCTATGCTTGCAGAATGTGGACTCTGAAATTAAAAAAATATTTATTACAAATTATTGTCCTATTTTGTTCCTATTGTGGTTTAGTTGCCCGGTGGTTTGAGTGTAGGTCTCACAGTTATATGACATTGCGTGCTCGTCCACTCCTGTGAGCGTAATCTTCTTTCGCAAGAGATTAAAGCTACTATGTTCCAGGGTACCCACCTATAAAATGGATTCAAGCTTGTTTAGAAGGTAAACGATGTTCCCGTGTCGTAATAGGCATTGTTCACAGCTTGTGGTTAAGCAGCTATGGCTGCAATTACGACGAATTGGAAGATCAAACCTCGCACTCCAACTATACCTTAGACAACTTTAGTATTTTTAATTATTGCTGTTATATCTATGTAATACAACAATTATTGTAATATAGTCTATCTATATAATATAGTGAACGCCGTGCATACAAATGTTTGAATGCACGGTTGACATATGACAAGTCAGTTGCAGCAGCAGTGGCAGCAGTGCGTTCAAAAATTTGTACGCACGGTAACTCGTTCAAACTCGTGCAATCGCACTCATCTGAACTCGTCATAACTGTGTGTATAAATCTTTGAACGCACTGCTGCATATGCTACCACTATTGCTGATTCATTACTTGATTTTTGTGCACTAATTATTTTGCTTCGTACAATAAGTAATAAGTGTAGGCCAAATAAACAGATCTTATGCCAGGTAGGTGATATATTTGTATGATTACGACGATGGTAGGAAAGTTTAATCAATGCTTTACCAGCGCAACAGTTAAGCTTTAATCGTTTTGAAAATTTACATATTCTTTTGTGGTTTAATTAACATTCTCTCTCAAAATCTGGACAAAACTTAAAACAATATTTTCTCAATTATAATTTTGAGTTGAGCATCGTTGTGATTTATTTCTACACCATAAAGCAAGTGTACCATCTCACTACGCTAACATATATAGCGTAGCTGAACAGGCTGTGATCGTGGCCTGTGGTGCAATGGTAGTCTTGCAAGCTAAAGATCCGGGTTCAAATACCGGCTGGTCCAATGTATGATCGCTCGTGGATCTTTTCACAAGATAACTCTATGATAAGTGTTCCAGTAAGACAATCTACATTTCTGTCAGTGCAATTTTTGATGTTGTCGCTTACAAAATTTGAAATATTTATTGGATCCGATTCGGCTAATTTGATTATTGCTCAATGTTTGATCCTTCATTGTAAATGCAAATCGAGAGAGCCGACGCAATATTTAAAAAATTAAATATCTGACGAAACCAAAACATGGTTAGCCAGACTCAGTGTCATCAATATACCTTGAGCACCATTATTGAAAACTATAATTCATTTATAGATTTAAACAATACTTTTTTTGTTTGACTCAATGATGGGCAGATAATAAATTGATTGACATTGAGAGAGTGGGTTGATTAATTGACGATTAATTGACATATGTTAATTAATTGACGGATTGGTTGTTTTGTTTGGCTAATTCATTGGCTGTTTGAGTGATTGATTGACAAATATATCACAGGTAGATAGATAGATTGACTGCTTGAATTATTGATTCACATTTGTTAATTGACTGATTGATTGTTTTGTTTGAGTCATTGATTGATTGACTAATATATTAACAGATAGATTGATTGATATATGTTTGTAGCTAACTTACCTCGCAAAGTGCTTGTGCAACAAGCACCAGCAGCACAATATGAACGCCAAATTCTATTCCAAATAACAACAATGTTCCTAGACCACTTTGGCACAGTTTGTCGTTTATTTCAATTTCACTTTCAATATCTTCAGACCACTGTCTTGTCGGTGGTTGCTGCTCCAAAATGTCAGTCGGTAAACTTCGATAGCGTTGAGTTTCTGAAACAGGAAAGCCATAGTCAAACTGTTGTTGTTGATGTGGCGCTGGAAACTGAGGTACTTCAGTATGCGAATGCGGGATTACTCCCCGCGTAGTTATACGTGGATTAAGCGGATCAAGGTTGTCATAAAAGCTTCCATCTTCGCCAACGTTAGCTGGTTGATGGACATGTGACCGACCAAGTCGCGCTGGTGGTTCCTTGTATAGAACTTTTGTTTCCGTATCTCTACTATGGCGATCATCTGAAGTGTTCTCATAGTTGCTTGTTTTAGTTATTCTTCGACTGAGGCGATATCGGATCACCCACAAATATAAGCTTCCAGCTAACCATAAAGCCGAATACGACGCAGAAGCAACGTAACGTATCACATGATAGCTCGAATTTCCACCTCCGTTTCCATGTTTCAATCGAGCATCCCATCGATTAAGTGATGAACTTAAATCAATTGAATTACCAATAATTTCACAATTCATGTCGCCATCACAAGCTGAAGGATCTTTCACAAATTGTTCAACATTAGGATTTAGAAATCTTGGAGGAAACTGTTTCCGATCATGATTGACAACTGCAATAATGAGAAACAAAAGAGCAAATACAGGAGGTCCAAATGACATTACTATAGACGAAGACGAAATGCCCTGATTCTGCGGAATCCCCTCACCATTTGGGTCATTTTGGCACTTGCCATTTTCAAAATTGCTCAAGGATTTCCTTGATTTGGGCGGTACAGGCGGTGGAGCTTGTTGTCGGCTGTCCTGAAAACCGCCGGATCCACCAGTACCGGTTGTAGTAGCTTTGGGACTTTTAATAATCCGATAGTCATCCAAAAATGGGACTTCTGCTCGCTGTTCGACGGGACTTGTATGACCAAATTTTGGGTCTTCCACACCGATTGTCCCGCTTTCGTCTGGGCTTTCCAATTTTACTGGCTCTGCTATTGGAAAAAACCAACCATAGCATTGCCACGTACAAAGACTTGCGATCAGTGTCATAAACATTGGTTCTAGAATAATTAAATCATGATGGTGACGTTGATGGAAATTGTTGCTCGAATAAGATATCGCTCGAGTTGGAGCGTAGCTGTAGTAGATGCAACTGAGCGGATATTGCATAATCAATAGCGTGCCACAGCCGTATAAGGTCGAGGTTTGATTTGAGGGTTGCCGTAAGCCCGAAGAGTTGCGATATGTCCAAATTCTACAAAAAAATAACTATTGTTCCAACAACCAGCTGAACAGTTTGAAACTAAAAAGTATAGTAAACCTAAAAATTGTGATACAATTTCTGCTATTTAGAAGATCATAATTATATAAAACACCAAATTATTAATGTACCATTAATATTTATTTATAATCATGAAATTATTATATATAAAATTAAATATAATTATAAGATAATAGATCTTCCACTTTAAAACTGAAAGGGAGCAGAAAAAAATTCCCATAAATTTTTTTGGGTGCTATATAGAACCCACAAAATTGATAATTTGTGGGTACTATGTAATTTTATGCACAATAATTACCCAGTAATTACATAATATGTGGGTGCTAACAAATTGCACGCACAAAGTAATTTTGCAGGTGCAATCAAGACACAGTAATTTTAATTTTTACGGAATATATTTTATAACCCTCCTTAAGTCTTAAACTGGACCATCTATAACACAACAAATTATTTATTATTAATTATTAACTAATTAATATTGCAGGTGCAATCAAGACACAGTAATTTAAATTTTTACGGAATATATTTTATAACTCTCCTTAAGTCTTAAGATGGACCATCTATAACACAACAAATTATTTATTATTAACTAATTAATATTGCAGGTGCAATCAAGACATAGTAATTTTAATTTTTACGTAATATATTTTATACCCCTCCTTAAGTCTTAAAGTGGACCATCTAATCCACAACAAATTATTTATCATTAACTAATTAATATTGCAGGTGCGATCAAGACACAGTAATTTTAATTTTTACGGAATATATTTTATAACCCTCCTTAAGTCTTAAACTGGACCATCTATAACACAACAAATTATTTATTATTAACTAATTAATATTGCAAGTGCAATCAAGACACAGTAATTTAATTTTTACGGAATATATTTTATAACTCTCCTTAAGTCTTAAGATGGACCATCTATAACACAACAAATTATCTATTATTAACCTAACTTTGCAGGTGCTATGAAGACAGTAATTTTAATTTTTGTCGAAAAAATTTTATACCCCTCTTTGAATTTTCAAGTGGACTATCTATAACACAACATATTATCTATTATTATCTAATTAATATTGCAGGTAAAAGCAAATAATTATATTAAAATTAATTCCTGAGCGAGTTTGTGTATTTATTCGTCCGAGAAGTTCTTTTGTAAGTTTTTAAGGCTTTATATCGATTACTAAACAGCATATAGGCAAATCTGGTTCTCTCGAAAGTGTTTAACAAATAAAATTAGGCTACCCACATTGTTTTAGTGAAAAAATTGGCAAGATCAAACTGGTAAAGTATATAACCGATGACTAGTCTCATATAAAAGTCAATTTGTCTATGCACAATATGGTTAGATGTTCTTCATATCACACTGAGGTTTTACGAATTTTTCACTCTTTTAACACATAATTTTTAAATTACATAATAGTTTAAAATATTTTGAAATTGTCGACAGAGGTAAACAACTAAAAAGCTTCGCAAGATGAATGGCGCAGTTTCGTATTTGAAAAAAAAATATAGTAAAAAACGACAAGATCTTACTGATTTTGGGATCCAGGATTAGTTTTAGAATAAAATTTCTTTAAAATATAAAAAATAGAAATAGAAAATATGAAAATTTCTACTTTCACTTTGAATAGGATTTTTATACTTAAAACATCCGGCAAATTGCTCGGTCGCTGGTTTTGTTTAAATTTCTTTACATAGCATAATTTTTACTCTTAAACCTCATATATTTATCACGTAATTTTTTTGCACAGAATAATGTAGCGGAATGTATCCCCAGTCTTGTCGCATCATGATGGTCGCCACATGTGGCGGCTATTTTTTACTCTTAAACCTCATATATTTATCACATATATTTTTGCACTGAATAGTGTAGCGGAACGTATCCCTAGTCTCGGCGCATCACATGATGATAGTCGCCGCATGTGGAGGCTATTTTTTACTCTTAAACCTCATATATTTATCACAATTGTTTTTTGCACAGAATAATGCAGCGGAATGTTTCCCTAGCCTCGGCGCATCACATGATGATAGTCGCCGCATGTGGAGGCTATTTTTTACTCTTAAACCTCATATATTTATCACATATGTTTTTTGCACAGAATAATGCAGCGGAACGTATCCCTAGTCTCGGCGCATCACATGATGATAGTCGCCGCATGTGAAGGCTATTTTTTACTCTTAAACCTCACATATTTATCACATATGTTTTTTGCACAGAATAATGCAGCGGAATGTTTCCCTAGTCTCGGCGCATCACATGATGATAGTCGCCGCATGTGGAGGCTATTTTTTACTCTTAAACCTCATATATTTATCACATATGTTTTTTGCACAGAATAATGCAGCGGAACGTATCCCTAGTCTCGGCGCATCACATGATGATAGTCGCCGCATGTGAAGGCTATTTTTTACTCTTAAACCTCACATATTTATCACATATGTTTTTTGCACAGAATAATGCAGCGGAATGTTTCCCTAGTCTCGGCGCATCACATGATGATAGTCGCCGCATGTGGAGGCTATATTTTACTCTTAAACCTCATATATTTATCACATATGTTTTTTGCACAGAATAATGCAGCGGAACGAATCCCTAGTCTCGGCGCATCACATGATGATAGTCGCCGCATGTGAAGGTTACTTTTTACTCTTAAACCTCACATATTTATCACATATGTTTTTTGCACAGAATAATGCAGCGGAATGTTTCCCTAGTCTCGGCGCATCACATGATGATAGTCGCTGCATGTGAAGGCTATTTTTTACTCTTAAACCTCACATATTTATCACATATGTTTTTTGCACAGAATAATACAGCGGAACGTATCCCTAGTCTCGGCGCATCACATGATGATAGTCGCTGCATGTGAAGGCTATTTTTTACTCTTAAACCTCACATATTTATCACATATGTTTTTTGCACAGAATAATGCAGCGGAATGTTTCCCTAGTCTCGGCGCATCACATGATGATAGTCGCTGCATGTGAAGGCTATTTTTTACTCTTAAACCTCACATATTTATCACATATGTTTTTTGCACAGAATAATGCAGCGGAATGTTTCCCTAGTCTCGGCGCATCACATGATGATAGTCGCCGCATGTGGAGGCTATTTTTTACTCTTAAACCTCATATATTTATCACATATGTTTTTTGCGCAGAATAATGCAGCGGAATGTTTCCCTAGTCTCGGCGCATCACATGATGATAGTCGCCGCATGTGGAGGCTATTTTTTACTCTTAAACCTCACATATTTATCACATATGTTTTTTGCACAGAATAATGCAGCGGAATGTTTCCCTAGCCTCGTCGCATCACATGATGGTCGCCGCATGTGGCGGCTATTTTTTTAAGTCTCAAACCTCATTTATCACATATTTTTTGCACTGAATAGTGTAGCGGAATGTATCCCTAGTCTCGTCGCATCACATGATTGTTGACGTATGTGACAGCTACTTTGACGATGATAGTTCAAAATAAATGCTGAACCAATAACAGACGTATATATATTTACTTTTAGTATGAGTTTATATGATAGAACTTGGTTGTTCAACTGTATTATCAACATATGTTTTAGCAGGGATGACATACGATGCCGTCTGAGAAAAGTCTATACCGCTGTGCTGGAAATCAGGTAGGATCTCTTTATTGGAACTGATCACACCATGGTCTTGGGTTCAGAACGTCATCTTAAATTCTAGTTTGTAACTCGATATTTCGAAACCCTAAACTGTGAAAATACTAATAATCGTCGATATAGTCCTTCAATTAGTAAAAAAATTCCCAATCTTACCTAACAACAGCAATTAAAGCTAAACCAAATACAACATAACATATCGACAATACCGCGGTGCTACACTTTAGTGAGTTATAAAACCACGAGCTATTGTCGCGACCTGGATTATACGGTTCCAGATTGATTGTCGGAAGGGCAAACAAAATTGCAACAATTACGGCAATGAACGAGATTTGAGCATTGTACCAGATACGTCCTGCTGGCGAAATTTTGTTGTCCCTTCGGCTGGATTCACTAATGAAATCATTAGACGTGGACTCGATTTCAGTACTACGGAGGTTAGAAATCAAACGTTGGGAATGTGGAACCTTCGTTAATATCGGCCAAAACAAAACCGTATTTGCACAAAGACACAGGAAGCAAACACAAAAGAACCAAAGACAACTAAATTCAGGCGAAATTGGCGGTCGGACAGCCCGAATCTGGACATGGCTGTTTGAGTCAAATGTATCCACCGGCAGTAAATTAGCGGAATACGATAATTTCAACCACGATGATCCAAAAATCCGTAAATCTACGTAGGTTGACTCCGTTGTAACAACAAAATTCGCCACTCTTGGCTGACGACGTGAGACGAAGGAGCTGGGCCATGACAGTGGAATACCTGGTGCTTCGATGGTTAACGTAATCGGCTCGGAATCAGTTTTCTGAAAAAATAAAGCTAAGCTGTAGTCAAACATTCTTTCTAAAATAGTTATTTTCATCAATATTTTCTAAAGTAATAGAAGTTTAATAATTCATTCGCAATTACAGACATAAGGCATTAGGCATTAGTCCTTCGCAATTTCAGGTATAATACAATGGGTTTCACGCTTGACATGATATGTTACAAAATGCACACAAAACCTAATTACCAAAGGCTCTCTGCAATTTAGCCGTGAGGCGCCTCGAGCACACTCACATTAATGCTTCGCATTAGTAAGTATTTCAGCAAATGAGACACTTGGGCCCTCTAGCACTTACATTATGCGGCATTCACATTATAATATCTTCAACGTTTGGAACCTATGTACACCACACAGTGTCAGGCACACTGTCGACAACAGGGTGTCTTAGACACTCCATCTTTTTTATAAATTTTTTTCAAAGTTAGCTAGCTAGGGGTTTTGCTACAGTTCGCCAGTGTCAAGCACGCCGTGTCGTCTTGCAGTTTCATTGACAGTGTGCGGAATAATTTGATCAACTTTAATATGGGCTAGATACAAATATTAAAGATTAAAAACACCTACACAGTGCAGTTTTGACTAAAAAATCGCATTAGCTACAGCCGGTGTCGTTAAAAAGTTAATTCGTGCCAAATTAGTAGCTAAGGGTGTGTATGACACTGTAAAGAAAAAAATATAGTAGCTAGGAGTGTGTCGTACACCCTCGGAAATTGATTTACAGCATGGGTGTCACCCTGACTGTCTTTACGGTAGGGTCGCGACTACAGGGGGACAAAAGCTCCAAACAGCAGGGACATTATAACGTGATCGCCGCATTACTGACACGCATTACTAAGCATTTCTGCAATTAAGACGCGTGGGGCCTCGAGCGAGCACTAACATCCCTGCCTCGTATGATTAAGCATTTCAGCACTCACATTCCTACATCATATTACTAAATATTCCACTATTTTTTAGCCTTTAAAATAGCAACCAAAATTTTATACGAATTGTTCCTTCATATCCTAATAAACCAAAAAAATAAACAAATTGTTTTTAGACAATAATTTTTCAAAATGTTTAAAATGTATTAAAATTATTCCAAATTCTTTCCACTTTTGGTCATAAATTAGGAATATCTCTTCTATTCCAATATTACGTTTGTTTTCGCTTTGGTTTTTCAGTCTAAATAGCTTTTCAACTGTTTAAAATCTAGCCCATGAATGTATATACAAAATCAACTATGACATTCGTGTCAAACCTGAAATATTTTCCTACAAGGAATTAAACTCTGATTCCTAATATCGTAGGTTTGATAATGATAAAAAATTTAGCATTCACACTATGATCTCACTAGGTCAGTTAGCTGCAGCGAATGGTCTCCGCAACCATTGGTATACGGGACCCAAATATAACAGCGAATATTGTTTTCAAAATTCTATAATTGGTAAGTAGGTAAGTTTACTACAAATGAAACCAAAAAATCTATTTTACAAACATTTTTTTGCGAAAACTTACTACAATTTCAAGCATTGTCAAGTTCGGTTGGATCATTTCCACAATAACGCTTTGACCATAGCCCATCGTCCACGGTTCACGACCGGATTTTCCGTCGAAAACTTCACCTGACCGAGTACGATTAACATGAACGGTAAGCGAACGATGCTGCGTGGATCCGGTACTAAACTCCAAAAGCCTAATTGGGCATCTAGTCGTTACGCACTCCGTATTTGAGCGATAGCCATCGCCGTCAGGTTCTGACTTTTTTGACCTGTAAAACAGAGGGAACTCCAAAACTCCACAGGACAGACCAGGATTTTGTTTTGTGTGACCATCGCTTGTTTGCTTGATATTTAGGTAAATAGGTTCACGCGGTGTGGCATCGGTTGATATACAAATTAAGTAGTAGCCTCTTGCTGAACCGGCTACAGATTTCCCTTCACTTGTATCATCGTACCTGGCGCTGCTATGGGAATAGTCCCACGATAACCGCGAGGCCGACCTGGTACGGGCAATTACTTCCACAAGTAGCAGATGATTGTGATCGATTGGACGACTGAGTTTGTTGCCAACTGAAAGCGAGTATTGTTCAACAATTAAACGGGTGATTCCCAGGTGAATGATCGTTGTGGCGATAAGTGTAATAGTTATCAGTGATATTTGAGTAATCATTAAATATTATATTGTGAAACTGATTTTAAGCCAGTAAGTTTATTAATTATAATTTTTTAATAAAATTTTCAAAGGTAGATAGGTGATAAGATTAGGTATAAATGCATGACTGGGCATCTCAAGCCAAATCTCAATTTTGTCCCCAAATACTCCTACTATTCATAAGAGGCTCAAATTATTTCCTTCCTCGTCATACATTGTCTCAGTTCCAAAGGATTTTTTGTGCAAGTCCAACAATTTCATTCTCGTTTATTTTATGAAATTTACTAAATAAATTTAGTTTCTAGAAAACTGACTTTTAGCTGGGTTTCTTTTTAAGCAATTTTGTGCGTACTTTGTAAATAATATTAAGCTTTAGCGTTGAAGAAACAAGACACCGCTATATTACACAACAAGTGCGAATACAATACGGGTTTGTTTTTACCCTTTATTGTATGAATTAATCCGTATTCCATGCAATGCAGGAAACTTTTGCCTCAGAGTGGGATCGAACCAGGAAAGTTCGGTTGCAAGCCTCGTACGCCAACCACTATGCTGTCTATGAGGTATTTTACTGGGTTTTTATGGAACTTCGCAAAGCAAGTGCAAACCCACGCCGCACGACAAACACGACAAGTGTATCGCGTTACAGTGTACGCTGTATTATATGTATAATACTATGCGGGAAAGCGTTGAGCAATTTTGTACATCTCCTGCAAAAAAAGATTAAGCTTTTGCGTTGAAGAAACAAGACAGCTCGATATCTCTAGAACCACAAAAGTTACTTAGTCCGAATTAAGCGCAGCTATTGCTGGGACATTTAAAACTCTAGTACCATTCTTTCCTACCCCATAGAAACGTCTAATACATTTAAATTTTTGACTCGGGTATTTTCGGCATATTTCAGTTTAATGCCGACAATTTCCCGACTACTGCCGTCGGTTATTTTGTTAATAACCGGCAATAGTCGGAAAATTGCCGGCATTAAACTGAAATATGCCGAAAATACCCGAGTCATAAATTCCGAAAGAGTGTCTGTGTAAACTCTTTACCGCAGGGGAACAACTTTCTCTTCTGACCCGCATAATTGCTTACAAAATACTATATATCCATCTGATCTACCTGGACTCATTGACGTCTGCCGCCTCCATGTGCAGCGTATATCATCATGAGCTTCTTCCTGTAATTTTAAACATTTATTTAAATATTAAATTCAGTTGTTAAAAACTTTTTCCGGCTATTATTGTCAAATTAAATTTCGTCGTAAATCAAAATTTTACTCGTACAATAGAACCTTTTTGTGTTTAGAAAGCGTACAGGTTATTTATCATACAAAGTAAATTTAAACGTAAATTTACAGACAGAGAAATAAAAGCGTTGGTATAAATGTTGCGACTAGTTGCTTTCGTACTATTATTCGCTTCTCAGTAAACATTGTCTGTCACCATAAAATGCTGGTTACCTTAGCAACCATCAACTTTTAAAGCTTTGTCAGTCTGCCATTAATAAACAGATTGGACATTTTGCTTTCCGCTGGTCTATTTCCTAAATCATTGCTTAAATGAACAACACATGATTGCCTACAAGCAATAGTTATACATTTCTAGGCACGGTTGTGACAAGATCAAAAGAGTGCGATGTTCGAACGATTGAGCTGCGCCATAATAATAATAATTGCATTTATAACGCGGCTTTTTCACAATAGCGTCGTTGCAAAAACGCAAGAGATTGTCACAATATACAATAATCAGAATGAAGCAAGTTTGTAATATCACTCTGACAAACTGGGAAGTGTTCATTAAAACACGGCATGACGCACTTCGACTAAATTGTGGCACTGTTGTAGCACAATTTATTGTATACTATGCGTAGTGTGTATCAATACCATAACCGCCCAAAAGAGCAGCATTTAAACCCTAAGCAATATTTTCCCTTGGTAAGCCTGCTGCGTACTCCGGCGTACAATAGGAGAGCTAATGATTTGGGCAATTATGAGCGAAATTACAAAAATTATAAAGGAAATTGGTGTATGGGAAAAATTGTGAAAAAATGGGGAAAGATGGGAAAATTTTTAATTGCACGATCCTGACCTTAACTGTGCACTACACTGTGTTCAATGTGTGGATACAGTTAATCTCTTAAACCTTAATTTAGGAAACCCGTGAAAAGTTCATTTTTTTGAAAATGTAAATATGATGTCACACAAGATATATCAAACAATCTCTTCCATCCTGACCTTTACTGTGCACTGCACTGTGTTCAGTCTATGGATACAGTTAATTTCTTAAACATTAATTTAGGAAACCCGTGAAAAGTTCATTTTTTAAATGTAAATATGATGCATACAAAATATATCAATCAATCTCTTCCATTTCTGACCTTTACTGTGCACTACACTGTGTTCAATGTTTGGATACGGTAAATTTCTTAAACCTTAATTTAGGAAACCCATGAAAAGTTCATTTTTTAAATGTAAATATGATGTCACACAAGATATATCAAACAATCTCTTCCATCCTGACCTTTACTGTGCACTGCGCTGCGTTCAATGTCTGGATACAGTTAATTTCTTAAACGTTAATTTAGGAAACCCGTGAAAAGTTCATTTTTTGAAAATGTAAATATGATGTCACACAAGATATATCAAACAATCTCTTCCATCCTGACCTTTACTGTGCACTGCACTGTGTTCAATCTATGGATACAGTTAATTTCTTAAACCTAAATTTAGGAAACCCGTGAAAAGTTCATTTTTTAAATGTAAATATGATGTCACACAAGATATATTAATCAATCTCTTCCATTTCTGACCTTTACTGTGCACTACACTGTGTTCAAAGTGTGGATACGGTTAATTTCTTAAACTTTAATTTAGGAAACCCGTAAAAAGTTCATTTTTTTGAAAATGTAAATATGATGTCACACAAAATATATCAATCAATCCCTTCCATCCTGACCTTTACTGTGCACTGCACTGCGTTCAATGTCTGCATACAGTTAATATCTTAAACCTTAATTTAGGAAACCCGTGAAAAGATCATTTTTTTTGAAAATGTAAATATGATGTCACACAAGATATATCAATCAATCTTGGCCATCCTGACCTTTACTGTGCACTGCACTGTGTTCAATGTCTAGATACAGTTAATTTCTTAAACCTAAATTTAGGAAACCCGTGAAAAGTTCATTTTTTGAAAATGTAAATATGATGTCACACAAATATATCAATCAATCTCAGCCATCCTGACTTTTACTGTGCACTGCACTGTGTTCAATGTCTGCATACAGTTAATTTCTTAAACCTAAATTTAGGAAACCCGTGAAAAGATCATTTTTTTGAAAATGTAAATATGATGTCACACAAGATATATCAATCAATCTCTTTCATTCTGACCTTTACTGTGCACTGCGCTGCGTTCAATGTCTGCATACAGTTAATATCTTAAACCTTAATTTAGGAAACCCGTGAAAAGATCATTTTTTTTTGAAAATGTAAATATGATGTCACACAAGATATATCAATCAATCTTGACCATCCTGACCTTTACTGTGGACTGCACTGTGTTCAATGTCTAGATACAGTTAATTTCTTAAACCTAAATTTAGGAAACCCGTGAAAAGCTCATTTTTTGAAAATGTAAATATGATGTCACACAAAATATATCAATCAGTCTCAGCCATCCTGACTTTTACTGTGCACTGCACTGTGTTCAATGTCTGCATACAGTTAATTTCTTAAACCTAAATTTAGGAAACCCGTGAAAAGATCATTTTTTGAAAATGTAAATATGATGTCACACAAGATATATCAATCAATCTTGGCCATCCTGACCTTTACTGTGCACTGCACTGTGTTCAATGTCTGGATACAGTTAATTTCTTAAACCTAAATTTAGGAAACCCGTGAAAAGTTGATTTATTTTGAAAATGTAAATATGATATCACACAAGACATATCAATCAATCAATCAATAATGAATCGCACGCTAGTAATCGGAAAGTTATGATAACGAATTTTGCGGGCAGGCATTAAGGCCATCATAGCGAGCTCGAAACTGAGCCAATGACTTTCCAACTGCCCACTAGTAAAACAACGTCTGACTGCAATAAATCGTCCTTATAACGAAATCAGATGTACAATCGTAAGCTGTTTTATCACTGGTATAGACGAATATTATAGTTTATTATTCACACCAGAAATTATGGTGCAGTCGTGCCTTTCTAATAATGACAAAATATTGTGTTTTTTGGACGAAACCTTCTCTGTCAAATGGCTTGGTCGCCGGAGTCTTATAGCTCGTTGACCAGATTTATCACCGTAGGAGTTTTCCTTTGTATGTTGTCAAGCAACGTGTAAACGTCAGGAAGCCTCGGATGTTTAACAAGATGAAAAACTTTTTTTTCGAGGAAGCGTCTCTTCTGAAACCCGAAATGCTAAAAAGTTTACCAATTTTTAGACTGGAGAAAATTGTTTTGAACTGGTGGACGTTTAATTTAGCGCGTAAATTGGAATGAACGCAGAAAACTTTAAGTTAAGGTTAGTATTAACAGCAGTAAAAATTTAAAACTACTATACGACGTTGTGATGATTTTTTGTTATTAAGGTTTAAACATACATACCTAAGACACGGGCTGTATTAAGTGTCTTTGAAAATTAATAATTTTTGAGCGAAGTTAGGAAGATTAGTTACTCATTGGCGGATCTAGAAAGTTTTGACGGAGAGTGCGGTACTTGATCAACAAATTTTTCAGACATTTTTATATTTTTGTTATAAATTTTTGATGACCCGACTAAGGTCTGATAGCTCCCTCTCACCGCCACGTCTTAATCCGATAGTGTTGCAACTATAACGTTGTAAATACAACAAAATCGATATGCTACAGAAAATAAAAACGAAACACCGACAAATGATGAGTTCGGAATCTATAAATAAAATTCGTTCTTTATATAATTTTTTCAAAACACATAATACTTAGGAAAAAATTGCAGCTAACAGAAGCATTTTTAATTTACTATATATCGCAATAAATATACCTTTTGTAAATACAATAATAATAATAATTTAAAATTATAAAATACTACAATTTATTGACAGCTGGAATTATAAAATATAAAATGCTAAAAGTATTTATTGAGAAATTATAAATACTTAGACAGGTTTTTAAGAATAATTTTAAGGCAAAAACAATGTTATATTGTGGTGGCTTATAAATATATTAAAAATAAATCACAGCTTAAAATAAACTAAAAATGAAATTATATATAAAAGAAATTTTAGGTATTTCAAAAGGATTGACTAAAATGATATTTAGCAATATAAAGTAAACAGCTAATGATATTCATATAAGTATAGATATAATGTACACAATTATGCATTGAGAACATCTGAAAAGTAAAAAAAAAATGTTGCCAATAGGACGGGTAAAATTGATAATATAGATTAAAAATCAGGGAAAATGATAAGTCGGCCCAAATATTTATCCCTGAATCTAATGAATTTGAGCTAATATCGTTTCTAAGTCGTCGCAGGGAATAAAAACGACATTATACTAGAGTATTATTCTGATCATCCAAATGCCAAGGTAAAGTTTATGATCGATCGATACGAGAAGCATTGTGGAAACACTTATGTGTTACAATGGAACGGACCCAGCCATACAGGTTATAACAGTAGTGCGTCACTACACCCCCTAATCAATGCCCGTTCGAAGCTACACAGTGTACGCTAGCGTAAGGAGACATTACCAGCTTTTTATTCTGTAAAATGTTCAAATACACCCAAAATCAAAAAAATAGCTATATGTGGTTATTCGATAATTATAGCTATGTAATTGTTTTATAAGCTGTGACATTTATAAAACTTCATGATCAGATTAGCAGTGATTATTAGTTGATGCACTAACATCAAATAGCAAAATTCTATTGAACGATTCACATTGATTCAGGACTATGTATGATTCAGTGTATACGTAAACGTTATTTCACTACCCGTATATCCCGAAGCGTGACTATCATTTGAAATTGCAATAACTAACCGAGTATACGTAACTGAACGAAGTAGATGCACAAA
>JASANE010004837.1:0-17705 GCA_030248225.1 Trileptium ribeirensis
TAGAAAGACGGGATTTCGTAGGGCATACAATTGTATGGGGGCTTTGGGGGGGGGGGTAGGGCGGACCCGAAGGGTCTGGGGTGGGTTTGCGGGTCCATTTGGGGTGGGGAGGACATTTTAATGCCGAAAAACTGAGCCCTTAGCGCTTAGTGCAATCGCATTATATATTGTGTATTATATATAGGTTAATTGTTAAATGTGGTTATTTTAGTGGTTAATATTAGATAAATGTGGTTATTTTAGATTAATAGTGCTTATTTTAGTTGAACGACGACATACAGCGGGAGTTATTTGAACGAGTTTCTTGGCGTGAACTTAAGACTTTGGTTCGCAAAATTCGTAGAGTTCTTCTGAAAAGCTAGTTTTTCCAAGGAAACAAGTGGAAGAGAACTTGAATCCTGCAGGATTTTGGCGATATCGCTTCTCCGATTCCCTTCCATCTGGAACACGAGCTAATATGTTTTTATTTGTGTTTATTAATTTCAGGCGGCTTTCTGGATTTCCACGCACAGTACCCAGACCTTTGCGAAGGACCCGGTGGACGGCCGTTAATGGGTTCGCCTACAGCTACGACGGCATCGGTTTGCAGTAAAGTTTCGTCAAGCACTACAGGACCATGTTTATCAGTCTCAGGGACAAACATTAGCACTGGTAGCAACAACTGTCAGCTAATCGATAACTCGATTCCAATGCCATCAAGTTGCAGTCACCATCATTTGTTGTCAATGGCGTCAGGAGCAGCGGCACCAGGCAACGGTGATGGTACGCCACGAGCTTTAACTCCGTCTTCAACACCACCGTCATGCCTTATGTCGTTGTCTCAACCATGCATGCCGGTTTCGAATCAAGGCCCGACCCGGATACTGCCATTTTTGTATTTGGGCTCGCAGCACGATGTTCTCGATAGGGATACGCTCAACGTAAGTATAATTGAAAAACGAGATTATTTTTCCGATTCATGATTACTGAATAAATCTAAATTTGTCTGTTAGTGACAAAATCCTGACATGTCCTTATCGTTAAACGATTATGACAATATCAGCGCAACCCGTTCATGTGTTAACAATTTAGGCTTAGTCTTAGGATTTCACATTCTTAGCCATTAGCCAGATTCAGCTGAGTTTATCATTGGACTCAGGTCGTCAATACGGTTCGAATGATATATAAAATTATACAATTATCGAGAAATTTTTTTTCAAAATTTTTGAGTTCCGAGGGAACTGGGCGACCACTAGGTACCCAAAAAATGAAAAATGTTTAAATCTGGTTAAAATGAGTATTTTCTGAACCAGCTCGTCGAGTTGTCCCAAATGGTACCAAAATTATCGATGTATTAATCAAAATTGACCAATTTCGGCCTGAGGTGGGCTAAAGGACAACATCCTAACTTTTGAGGTCATTTGGAAAACGTTTTAATATTAAAACTGATCAACGAAAACCCGGGACCGAATTAGTACAACGCGTTTTTCAAACCCGTGGTCTAGATAGTTTAGCACCACCACCACAGAACACATGGCGGTTTGCCGAAAACACTCATGCCATCTAACATTGCCATAACATTATAGTGGGGTAAATGTCCTAGTCTGCCCATTACTCGTGCCATCTAACACGGTCGTAACTTTATAGTGGGGTAAGTGTCCTAGTCTGGCCCATACTCATGCCATCTAACACGGTCATAACTTTACAGGTGGGGTAAGTGTCCTAGTCTGCTCATTACTCATGCCGTCTCAAACTGCCATAACTTTACAGGTGGGCTAAGTGTCCTAGTCTGCCCATTACTCATGCCATCTAACACGGCCATAACTTTACAGGTGCGATAAGTGTCCTACTCTGCTCATTACTCATGCCATCTAACACTTCCATAACTTTATAGTGGGGTAAGTGTCCGAGTTCTTTTCCATTGCCCCCCCCCCCAGCCCGCATTTGCCAAAAAATGGCCAGATTCTGAAAATTTCGGTATTTTTGTGATCCTCGAGACCTCCCCTAATTATTTAGACCAACAACTTGAATTTTCAAAATTTTGAACGCAATATGAACGCATTGCTCAAATCATTCTGTAATATATGAAGCGTGAATATTCGCTGTGAAATCGTCTGCAAATACATTTGTAACGCAGCTTATATAGTTAAAGCCGTGCATAAAAATGGCTTAACGCACGGTTAGCTAAACTAGCTGCATTACAAGTCAGTTGTAGCACAGCCAGGCATGCGTCAAGTGATTTGTAAGCACGGTTGTATTGTTTACTCGTTCAAACTCGTGCTGACGCACTCGTTTGAACTCGTCACAACCGTGCGTATAAATCACTTAACGCACGATAGCTATGCTACAAATATGTACATCCGAAGCTAAAACATTAGCCACAGCCTTAAGTTGCTATATTCTTCGGTATGAAACAGCATCCATTGATTTAAATAATTTGTTTATCAACCTCGTTCAGTGTATTGTAGTTCTTTTGGAACAGTAGGCAACTAACTTTTGTGCAAAAGTGTGTACTCACAATTTTATATTACATCTATACCAGAGATGGAATCAAACCATACTTTGATCCGGAATCAGCCATGGTAGTTACCCGGTGGTCCGGCCACGGTAATGACCTAGTAACAAATCATTTCCAAAGCAGTCAATGCATAATAATTTTACGAATTCGCAAAATAAAAAGGTGGGAAAACAAGTTAATACCTGCTTGGCATACCGCTACTACAAATTACAATGGCGTTTTGGGCAAGGTCTTGGCTAGAGACTGTACTCCAACACAAACGTAAGGCAGTTTTTTTAATTAAATATTAGCCATTTCGCCGTGTCTTGGAAATAGTTTGTCGTCATGTGAAGTCGCTTGTGCGCGAATTGCAAGCAACCTGGAAGTACTTGCATATAAAAGCGGTACGAAAAGAAACACATTTGCTGTCCAGGGCTTTAAAACTTGTTTATGCACCCCACAAAGCAGCCCAACGCCCTTTTACCAACGTTACACGTGTTCGCATTCTTATTGCGAATTTTCGTTGCTGGATACCTTGTTCACGCGCCCCTAACTTTCCACTGTGTCCCTGTGGAACAGCAAATCCGACAAAGAAGAGGGCAAAAGACGCTCTGTTAAGGTAGTACAACAAACGAGGGTGCTCTCGCTTTCTGAACCAAACCGGGTCACACACCGTCACCCGTTTACAGATGTGACCCTGTGTCCATCACTGATACGTACTTTATTTAACCTGTATTTTTAGAGATACGGCATTCAGTACGTGCTAAATTTGAGTATCGGGTGTCCGAAGCCGGATTTTATGCAAGACGAGAAATTTTTGCGCATTCCAGTCAACGATTCGTACACTGAAAAACTGTTGCCGTATTTTGAGAAAGCGTTTGAATTTTTGGGTAAGATTTTTATCATAACTGTGTTGGCTATACACTAGGAACTCGCCTTGTGACCAAGAAAGTGAATTCTGAGTATATAAAAGTTACGAAAATACTTACATTTCGTTAAAGTCGAAGATCCAAAACAAAACTCAAATAGTAGAGCACCACATTATAGCTATATATAGCTTTGTTCTCGGAACAAAATGACCCCAATCTTAACCGAATCGCTCCGCTGGTTGATGAGATATGTCCAATTTGGTGTTTTTGGGGTACCAAAGACCCATGTATAAACCGTCTTTACCCAACCCTGCTCGATAGATGCAATCAATAGCAACGCAGCGTATTTGGCTATATAGTGCTTTGCTGTCAGAACAAACTGAGCCGAATCGCTCCAGTGGTTAAGGAGATAAGGACAATTTGGTGTTTTCGGGATCCTAATCGCCCATTTACAACCCATCTTAACCTAACCCTACTCGACAGGTGAGGTCAGTAGCAACGCAGCGTATATAGCTATATAGAGCTTTGCATTCTAAACAAAATGAACCTAATCTTAGCCGAATCGCTCCAGAATTTGCGGAGATATGACCAATTTGGTGTTTTCGGGGTCCCAAGGGTCCATTTTAATACCCATTTTGACCCAAGCCTGCAGCGTAGGTGACCTTAACACATCAACGTAGCTTTATAGAGCTAAACTTTCTGAACAAAATGAGCCCAAATGCGGCCACATCAAAAAGGCGGTTGTCGAGGTGTGATCTATAACGTGTTTTGGTAGGATCCCTAGGGACCCTACCTGGGCCTTCTTGAGGGGGGAAGGGGTTGGAATCGGTTTTTACTTCTAGCTAAAGGACACAAATATAGATTTTATGCTTTCGCATGAGGTATCGCAGTACCTGACCTGCCTATTAGAAGTTGAGTTATGCATGTCCCACGAAAAACCCACAAACAGAATTTCAGACTCCTGGTTAGTAAGGATTCTTCGCTTCGCTCGTTTCAGTCACTCACTCAGAATTCAAATATTGCTTCGAGGCGAACTACAGATAGACACGATGTGTATCAATTAAAGTTTCCGCGAGTTCCTGGTAGAAATTCAGATATCTAAATCCCGATACTTCTAAAATACAATGAGCTTAAGGAAACATCTCAGGAAGTTAGAATAAGGTTTTCCTTCTACACTGTCATTGTTTTTAAAAGGCCTCGACAAATTTAACTCAGGACGCCCCTGTTGCGGCACAGGGCCAATGCTACATGAGGACGTTTATTTTAGCTTACGTAACACAAAAACCGGCCGTTTTATGAGTGCCCAATTAATTATATAGTAGATTTTATGGTATGTTGTATAAAGTTTTAAAACAATTTATATTAGTTTCAGAATTTCTCAGCATTGTTATACTAACACGATTTACAGTAATAAGTAAAATATACCGGGGATATAACTACGTATATTTTGGGTGGTTAAGGGGAGAAATGCCTTTCGGGGCATACCATAAATAAACTCGCATTAGAAAAATTAGACAATGAAAAACTGTTAGTAAGTTTTATGCAGTCAAAAGATTAAATTATCTTGATAATAGTATAAAAATATTCATTCTAAAATTTAGAGTATTGAGACTTAGTGTCGTCTAAGCTTATTTGCCAAACTTCTTGCAAACTACGCTGGTAATTCCACCTGAGCTCCTGCGTTGACCATAATTTCGGGGTCACTCGGCGTTACAAAACTCATTTAGGAAAGTTAAAAGAAATTGAAAATTACAAAATAAGCATAATTATTATATGAAAATCAAAGAGTACAAAGTATTACAGTAGAATGGTGATGGTGCAACAAATTTGCTCAAAAATATTCAATTTAAACGCTTTTTCTTTTATCCAGTGCTACGGTTTGATATAATTATTGTTCTAAACGTTGAGATTCAAGTACGTGTAAAATTATTTTTGGGTGTACTGGAAGGCTCTCAATTTGACGTGGTATCCACAGTTAAAAACTCGAGTATGGATTGATATTCTTAGTACATTGTTTGCATACCCAACATGACTCTACTAAGGGTCAAAGTTCATCAATCAGTTTACTTGTTTTTAAACAGTTTGAGTGTGTTTATTTCACACGTAACTCGAATAAGATGAAGCAATAGATCATTATTTAAAACAAATTAAGTAAGAACTTAACAAATAATCCCTGTATTATCATCAAAAAAGTAATTAACTGACTTCCCCAGTTATTAAGCTTATAAGCTTATTACGGCGGAAATACAGCTTTGGAATGGCCAAGTATATCATGTGTTTTATGAACTGTAAATTAAAATTAGCATTTTAGAATATTGTGTAAGTTTGTTATGGCACAATATGCACGTAACTTTGATGATTTATATCAGTCATATTCCATGGCTTTCGGTTCACGATTAAATCTCATCACATAAAATCAGTACTCTGCTTATCCAGTAATAGATGGCTTTAGATTTTCTCGACAAGGTAAAATATCTTTTACTAAGGAGTAGAGACAAAGTGATGGTGCATTCACTACATGACAAGTCCTCATCAGCGTGATCTTCGAAGAGTATCAAAAAGCGTCATGAAATCTCGGTAACAGTCAGTCAGTTACATAATGTAGTTTTTGCGATTTGCGGTAAAATGAATGACCAAATCAATTATTGCAACATTTATCTATAATGTGTGTATATTTGTGGCCGTCTATGACTGATCTCACAGTTATAGGGTTATGGATTCGAACGCTCTTGCGTCGCATAATCTGTTTCAGTAACAGACCAAAGCCATGTTGCTCTAGGTACGAATTGCATGGACGATGAAACATAGTTTACCTTGTCAAACTAATGTATCTTCACGGCTTTTTCTCCGACTACTATGGCTGCTAATCCTTAGAAGCGGGAGATCAGCATGCGCTCTCCAATAATCTGAGGACCTTTGAAATATTGTGAATATAATATGAACATAACATACATATAGGTTACCATGTTTTAGATAAGGTACGCGAAGCAAACGCATGTGTATTGGTACATTGCTTAGCGGGCATATCACGAAGTCCTACACTTGCAATCGCTTACGTTATGAAATATCTTCATTTGAGCTCCGAAGAAGCGTACAGGTGTGTAAATATTAATAATTCTGCACTTTAGCACCAGTGGCGGATCCAGGATTTCTTTCAACGTAGGCAAATGTCAAACGGGCAGCAAAAAGAGGTTCTCAGCTGTGTTACGAGAATCGGCCGCAGTCACCCTCCGGGGAGAGGAGTTCTTAGGACCGAAGCCGAGATCAGGACGGGAGAATTTCAATAGGGGATTGGCAAATATTTTATATATTATATTACTGATTTAACCTGAACAGATTTTTCTATGCCGGACCAGTCCCATGATGACTGGTCCGGACCGACTATAACAAAAATCAATTTTTAGCTAACAAACATAAAATTTTTTGTTCCTCAGTGTACCAAGTTTGCCGAGAGTTATTTTAAAAGCAGTTTTTACTTACATCATGCTTAGAGAAATGTTGTAGCACGTGTAAAAGAATTCCACAGCAACTCTGAGTACTCAATTTAATTTTGGAAAAAATTTGTGAATGTGCAGTTGTGGTCAGAAAATTTCAACTTTCTGGACCGGTCCGACCGACAAATTTTAAACTCGGTCCGGGTCGGTCCGCGGACGTCACTAATATTCTACTTTAATCTACCTGACCCACGAGATTCAGGGGTCAGCCTGTCGCTTGAGATCAAACTAAGCCAAAACGTCCGAGCTTCAGCCTTTCTGATCAGTTCTCTAAAGGGATTCGGCCGCCATCGTTTTAGTGGTATGTCGACTTGGCAGGCGTTCACTAGGCATGCGTAGTATGTGGCCCGGCCACTGAAGCCGGCACCTTCACAAAACAAATACCTAGGGCTAAAGGACTTATGTGACCGGTGTTTCTTCTCAAACCGGCGTTTGAGATGCGGGCGAACTTTGTTGCGCCCAATATTCTGCGCTTGCAAATGTTTTCGAAAGTGTTACGTACCTGCATGTCCGTCGATTTCACCACTAATATTAATATATTATATATGTATATTCTGTATATAATTACTTATGTCGTTTTGATTCCCGTTAATACTTCGACCAATGGAATGTCAAAATGTTTCGGATCATGCTTTGTTTTAATATCATTAGTAAGGACGATATTACTATTTGTTTTTATAGGTAGCTGATGTACAGACAACATTAGTATCATACAAATAGCGCCTACTGCGTAGGAAAGAACTGCGTGCCTGCAATAACTAAATACCCAATTTTCAATGTTTTACGTGATCCTTAAGAAGACAGCTTCTTTCCGGAAAATCAGAGCGCAGAACTTTCTCAATTTTTGAAAACCTCCAAATTTACACCAAAGTAGAAATTCCATCCAATTTGGCTCCCAAATATTTTTAAAGTTGGTAAATTTTACAGTTTGACAAAATTACATAGCGAAAATTTTGTTATAGCCGTTTTTGATATAGCGAAAATGTGGAAGCTATTTTTAATGTTGAATTTTTAGATGTTTTAAGATCAAATATTTACATATTGTATCAAAATGTGAAGTGCAACTTCGAACAATGTGAGTGCACGTTGAATTATTGTATTAAAAGCTGAGGTATGTAACTTCAAACATTCTGAGTACTAATTAACAGGGCCAGCAACATTTGTCATGTAATGCTTTTTTAAGCTGTCCATACACTTCATACAGCCAAAAAGCGATTGCCCACAGAATGCTATATACTTACCACTCTATTGCCTGTGACACGATTGGCGTTGATGACACTGATATTCAACTGATTCAGTCTAAGTTAAGTCAACGGCGTTAAAATAAATGATATACCTTCAAAAAACTGAAGGAACAGGCTTGAAAACGTTGACGATCCGCAGAAATGTAGAGCTGAAGGGCGGCACAAAACAATATATCATTGCAGTGTGTAGTGTTACACTAAAAGTTTATCGTCGATAAAGTGGCTAACTCAACTGACACAGATACTACTAGACAATTTGCTTTGATAAAACCATACCGAAGAACATTGAGAATAAGTTGGCACTCCAATCATATTTTCAGAAGTTAATATGTTGTAGTATATATATGATTGTTCAACTTATCTTTGTGAAGCATTGGTCTGCAAGCGAATACATAATTTTTTAACCTTTTACTTGTGTTGCTGATTTATATGCTCATTATTCCGCTTACTAATTTATTTGTAATTTTTGTAAGAAACAAATTTGGCTTTCAGATATGTGAAAGAAAAACGGCCGTCGATATCGCCAAATTTTAATTTCCTCGGTCAGTTACTCGAATACGAGAAATTGCTAAATTCAATTCGTTCTGGATCGATCGGCCAACAAGAGCGCAAAACGTGCTCTCCGCTAATGGGCGAAACGCCATTTTTTGGGCCGTCCCCACTTTATTCCCGACTCGGCGATCACTCGCTACGATATCGTTCACCAACTGCGTTCGATAAATCGCTGCTAAAAAGTTTAACCGGTGAAATTGCCGATAAGAACACAAACAATAGTAACGAAATCGCTGAAAGTAACAACGAAAATGTTAACCTAAATAACAAAACACACCACTGCCATGATGGTTTATTATCCGAACATGTTAATAGCGAGATTAGTAGCTCCATAGCTGAGTCGGCAGTAGGAAATGTTACAACTGATGAATGCAGCAATGCAATGAAACGATCTGTTTCATGTCCCTCAGTTGATCAAAATGGCCATGGCAACATTTGTAACAGCACTGTAATGACCCGGGGTCCAGCGGACAAAGCGAAATTAAAGCTTGATTTGATGTGTACTTCCGCGCCAGGTCCACACCGTGCTGCTACAGCTGCCTTTGGAACGCGTAGTTTACAATTAAATTTTGCTGCCGGCGCACAACGCTCCAAGACGCTACCTATAACGCCTGCTGCTCTTCCGCCATTTGGCGCAAAGTTCAAATATTATCGCCATCACTACTACCGTAAAAACCATGATTACAACGCGGCTTCTTCATCGTCATTGCACGATGTCGAATGTGAGTACGCCGACGGAACCAGCGCGAAGGACAAACGTTTGAATTCGTCACTTATAGCTGTTGGTGCAATTCGTGATACAAGTGGTCAAGTGCTGCAAGAAGTCGACGAATCTGCATTGTCATCGGCGTCACCATCTCCTTTGTCGCCAACCGATAAATTCCTAAGCGCCGCTGCGAAAGACTCGTGTGCGGCACAATTGCAAAGTCAAACTAAAAATACGAAATTTGGCATAGCGCACATCGGTGGTTCCAATGCTCGTGGACAGGGATTCGTGAACGAAGTTGCACCTGCCACAGTAGGTAAACTATCGTCTGCTCAGTATCGTTCTGAAGAAACAAGTAATAATTCAAAGCTGATGCAAGATGTGTCGTCGAACAGTTACGGTGGCGGAATAGCAAACAATTCGGGTAAGCATGATTACGATGATGATAGCACTACATCGCCTTTGTCCACTACCATTACTGGGGTTGAAGCTGCATCACCGGATCAGCTAAATGGAATGCTAAATGGAATAGGCATGACTCAGGAAAGCATTCAGCCGCATTCACCAATGTTCACTACTCCCCCAACTTCTGCACCGCGAACTACATTCGGCTTTGCATGGCCGAAAATATCAGTATCAGCAATATCAAAGCCAGGCGAACTTCCCTCGCCAAGCACCGAGGTATCGAAGCTCAGTCTATCAGGCTCCAATAGCAAAAGCGCTGAATTGACCGACTCAGTGCCATCTCCGAGATCGCTCGAAAGCGGTCTAACTACTAGAACTGAACTGAATTCTGGCGAAATCTTTGTGTTCAGCAGTGCTACAACCGTTTCACGATTAGAAACAGTCAACGTAAATTCTTCGCTGCCATGGCTTCACAGGTCTTCTCAAAAACAAACATTGGAGACGAAACACCCCTATTCATTGTCCGTCGGTAGCTGTAGTAGTAGTATGTCAACAACGTCATCACTTGATGTCACGCCAACGACACCATTTTACACGGCACGAGCAACGTCTGATGAAAACGAATTGCACGGTGTTTCGTCAGCTGACACAGGTACTTCATTGGGATCGAAAACAACTAGTGTAGCGAATCCATTTTTCGTCGGAATTCAGTCTGCGACCTCAGCAATTGTTGAATCAACATCCCCACGCTTTGAGTCGCCGCATTCCTGTGGTGACCTTGTACCTAGTTCTGGAAGCTATGGAAATAATCGCGTAATATTACAAAATGCTGCCGGACCGCAAGCTGGCACAACGTTTGCAAAACAGATCGACGACCAAATGGACACAACGCCTCAAAACGCAGCATTACGAGAAGATGACAAAACCATCATACCAACACGATTACATTCATCGAGTGAGCTAAGCGATGCAATGCGCGACTCAGCGTTTTCACTGACATTGTCGACATCGACAACAAACACCGACGGTGGCAGTCTTGAAACGTCGTGCGTGTCGCTTGGGTTCAGCGAATCTGCCGATTGTCAAGCAATAGCACATAGAGAAAAAACAATAAACGACAGCACTACATCGCGGGACGACGAAAATTCAAAACAAGAAGTTACAATACATCAACAACACGGACATTTCATTCGAAAAGGTACCGACGCCAGTTATGGTGATTTTACTGGTGAAGGACAAGTAAACTCTGACGCCACAAAACTTTATAATAATTCATGTGCGGAAGGTATATTGAAGGAAAAAGACTATACTAATGTCATTAGGTCGTCATGTAATACTTCAACTGTTAGCGGCAGTTTGTCCAAACTAGTGTCTGCTGCTGGCGGTAATAATAGCGGAGTCGTTCTTTCGCACCATCGAAAACGATCTGCAACACCGGCCGCTCAAACTACCCCGCCGCAGAAGTCGAATTCACCACGAACAAACCCGGCCCTTGTATTGCAGCATGCCAATATGAATAAGCCCTTTCAGGATCGCCGGTCGTTCGAAAATCCCCTTTTCTCCGCTGAATCGTCATACATTTGTGATGGGAGGAGCGTTGGCCTATCGGTTGGAACAGGGACAACTATGGGATCGCCGTCGTCATATAAGATAGACACCAACGAGTCCAACGATGATTACCTGTGCAAAACATCTTCGCCGTCGTGGCTACAATGTACAGCAGCCACAAATTCATTTGTTAACTTCGGCAACTATCGAGTACAGCTGTCACAACATCATCAGCCACGTCGAATAGTTCGAAATATGCGCACAGAGAGCGACAGCGGGTCAGCTGCTATTCATGATTCCACAATATGTCGAACGCTTCCACAGATAACCGTCAACTGCGCTGCAAAGGCAGCTAAAATTAGTGTGGAACATCACGAAATTGGTTCGATCAGTCGGGGAGGACATCGGTCTAGTGTCGAAGTTGAACTACTGGCAGATTGTGACCGGAATTCCCCTTTTCATATTGAAGGTAAAAGTAATCATGTAGTACTACTCAATGTTTTAGGCTAGTTTAGCATTGTGAAATGAGTATGTGTACACGGTGTTTCAGAAGTAACTGCCCACTGTTTGATGCTAACTATCGGTTGACTGGGCAGAGATAGCTCGCCAGTTTTTTGTATAATTATAGACAAGTATTAAAAGTTTACTTACATTACGAAGAGACATCTCAGAACAGCTCCGTCTGTGCACCGCCAAGCTGAATGCATTTCTCCAGTCGGGATGGTACAGATCGGCAAACTTTGGCGCATAAGTCCACTGGAATTTTTGAAAACGCTGATTTTATTCTGTCCATCAATTCTTGAGTGTCCTTCGCCCTACTTCCATAAACATCTTCTTTCAGAACACCCCAAAGAAAGAAGTCAGGCGGAGTTAAGTCTGGTGACCTAGCTGGCCACTCGATGGCACCTCTGCGGCCGATACATGGATTCAGGAACCGTTCGTTCAGCCAAGTGCGGACTTCGGTAGCGTAGTGAGCTGGGGCTCCGTCATGCATGAAAACAATGTCCTCGGTTGCGATTTGCGGGTAGACATTCACAGATAAAAGTTCCAAATAGCTGGTTTTATTGACATTTCCGTCAAAAAAGAATGGACCAACGATGCCTTGTGAATAAATTCCGGCACAGACACAGACTCCAGGGGCGTTGATCTCTTTGTTAATCGTGACATATGGATTGTCTTCAGACCAATAAACACAATTATGGCGATTCACATGACCATTGAGCTTGAAAACCGCCTCGTCGGTCCACAAAATGCGATCAAGGTCCAACGCACTGCTTTCCACCATGTCCATAAATGTCTCACAAAACTGGACTCTGCGATCGAAATCATCATCAGAGAGTCCATGGATAAGACGGGGCCGAAAGGGCTTCAAGTTAAGCTCCTTGTAAAGGCGCCAAACGGAAGTATGAGGAATACCCAGCTCGAGGGAAGCCCTTCGAGTTGACTTCTGGGGGCTCCTGGATACCGCAGCGCTTAATGCAGCTTTCTGGTCCCCACTTGTGGCAGACTTTGGACGACCCGGCCTCAGCCATTCCGCTACACTGCCAGTGTCCTCGAATTGGGAAATAATATCAGCCATCGTCTTGCGAGTAGGAGGTATTGAGTCGAAATCATTTTTCCACTGGCGTGAGACTTCGGCATAATTTCCGTATTTATTGTAAAGTTTTACAACACAGATTTTTTCAGGCAGAGATCGACGTGGGGAATCCATGGTATAAACAGTATATATTTATAATAACCTGACATATTAAAAACAGCGATAAACAACCATTGCGAAATATTACGCCAGAAGATATTGATTGACAAAGTGTGGGTAGTTACTTCTGAAACACCCTGTAGTAATAATACGAGGAGCATATTATATCGCCAAATATGGAGAATTTTAAGTGTTAAATTTGTAATTTAGAGAGGCGTATAACACATTTTCAGCATCAAGTTCTTGCTACTGAGTTGAGGAGATATACCCACTTATTGTCCATTTAGAGAATTCTAGTGTGCAAGTGCGTAGAGGATGTATTGTTTTACAAAACAAGATCAGGAACACCCATAGCTCCAGTGGTTTGTGAGGTATTGCCATTTTCGTATATTTGTGTCACGTGGGATTATTCAAAAACAGGTTCTGACCCAAAACCTGTTGCGTGAATAGACAGTTATAAAATTTACATCGCATAAAAAGTTCCTGCTCTAGATATATTAGTTTGACTAATTTACAGCCGGCGGAGAAATCCAATGAAGCCGCGAAGAATTTTTAGATCAATGAATTATAGTTATTGAATGACAGTGTATACAGTGCGAAAAGCCATTGTAAACGCAATAGTACGTTCATCGTGTGTCTGCAGCCGTGGCTATCTTAAGATTAGAACCAACGCGGTCTATCTGCTCTCATGATAACAACTTATCTTATAGCTGAATTATTACTTTTATAACTGAAACGGAGCTAGCGAACACACGGAGTTTCCAATGAGAAGGCTAGAGTAAAATCGTGAACTTTTTTGTATGTTGGTATATATAACACATAAGTCATCTTTCGATGGATGGATTTCGACAAAATTTCTTAGCCTACGGCAAATGTGTTGACGATGAGACGGTCATCTTCCGGGTCAAAATGGCAAAACAACAGGTTTTTCAATTGTACTTTGCCAAATATGGCCATACTGGTACCGATGTTTCGCAGCCCATATGTCGCGAAACAGGCTTCATCACATTCTATTCGGAATCAGCTCTTCGAGATTTACTTTGCTGAACAATACTTTTGTGGGACTGATCAATGAGTCACTGCAGGCCCGAATATGGTTCGTCGACTATTTGCCAGAAATATAGATTTTTCATAATTTGGCATGTCATTGCGTGTTTTTACTTTACCTTACAACGAGTATGTTTCTGTTATCAAGAACGCTGAATATGATGGTTTATCTGCTGTCCAGCGTGGTTATATCTACGTCTTCAAGGGTTCCAATATTGATGAACTCGATTTACAAAATGTAGTATGACTAAATTTGTTTGTGTATGTATCGCGTGTAAGGCATCAAGAAGGGTTTTTCGATACGCTGGATACTCTGAAGTTTTTGAAATATTTTGGCTATTTGGGGCCCCCAGCATGAATTAGTTAGATTCTTTTCAGATGCTTTCATTGGGTTTAAGCTCGATAGGCCCTATTTCCAGAACGTAGTCTGTCTTCATTTCCTTGGCTATACATTACTTTCATGGTATCAAGAATGATCTAGATATTGTTTCTCGACACGCTGAATTTGGTGGTTTGGTTATCCATATTTCGTTCCTTTTCAGGTGCTTGCAATTGCTATAAGTTGGATAAACCGTATTTCCAGAATGTAGTCTGTGTTCCTTTTCTTAGTTATACATTACTTTCATGGCACCAAGAATGATCCATATATACATTTTAGCACGCTGAATTTGGTGGTTTGGTTATAGAATGTGCAGCAGTAATATTTCATTTCTTCAGTAGTTTTAGGAGTTTAGTGTTGAAGAACCCGATGTCCAGAATATAGTTGTCTTCATTTGGTTTGATATATTGCCTTCATGGAATCTGGAACGGTCTGTATAGGTTCTTTGGTATGCTGAATACAATGGCGTGGTCGTCTAAATTCCAACATGGCTATACCACAACTTTTCAGGGATTTTAACTAGGTTTCATTTCTACTGTCGGCTCAGCTGATTTGCCCGATGAATTTTCTCCATCGTTACTTATTTGTTAATTCATTGTTTTCTGGGCTTTTAAATAAGGTTTTATAGACATTATGACGCAGAATACGACAGTGGTATTCTTTAGCTCTTATCAGACCAGCATTATAAGCTTCAGGTGTTATAGGTGATTTAGGGTGACATATCAAACACAAAGCCTGTATTACAAGTGATAAAACATGATGGAAACAATTGATGAATCAAGCTTGTTCTGTTTCGCCTTCGCTTGCGAGACTCTGTTGCAAATTCGCGGTAAGCAAATAACAATCTCAAATGTTTATATATATATAGTTTATGAAACGAATTTTTCGTTGACACTCGCAGTTCAGTTGTTTAAATCAATGATATGCTAGACAGGTTCTACAACTTAGTGACAGTACTGTAAACTCAATGGTTTCAGAGAAAGTCTTACAAAACGAAACGTTGCTGTAAGAGCGGTCACGAAACCAACGTCAACACCGATGATAGTGGGATAAAGCACGGAAATGGTATGGCAGCCAACACAGTGGTACGGAACAAATTTGCCGCTATTCGATTACCGCCGAAATGTAGTAAGTGCAGCTATTGTGACGAACAAGCCGTAAAGAGTTTAAGCTCTTGCTTACGGACTTTGTGTGACTCTTAATTATACGAATTCTATTCCTACTTGCTGCAGTAACCGATGCAGTAACGCCAACTCCAGAAAGTGTAACTGAAAACGATGTTCTGCAACAAAGCAAACCGAGCACCGCTTGTGATGTCGAAGTTGGTAGTGATGCAACTACTAGTGATACCAAAATCCAGGCAGCTGTAAAGGGACGAAATATGGATAACCAAACCACCAAATTCAGCGTGTCGAGAAACAATATCTAGATCATTCTTTGATACCATGAAAGTAATGTATAGCCAAGGAAATGAAGACAGACTACGTTCTTGAAATAGGGCCTATCGAGCTTAAACCCAATGAAAGCATCTGAAAAGAATCTAACTAATTCATGCTGGGGGCCCCAAATAGCCAAAATATTTTAAAAACTTCAGAGTATCCAGCGTATCGAAAAGCCATTGTAAAACGCAATAGTACGTTGCATCGTGTGTCTGCAGCCGTGGCTATCTTAAGATTAGAACCAACGCGGTCTATCTGCTCTCATGATAACAACTTATCCTTATAGCTGAATTATTACTTTTATAACTGAAACGGAGCTAGCGAACACACGGAGTTTCCAATGAGAAGGCTAGAGTAAAATCGTGAACTTTTTGTATGTTGGTATATATAACACATAAGTCATCTTTCGATGGATGGATTTCGACAAAATTTCTTAGCCTACGACCAATGTGTTGACGATGAGAACGGTCATCTTCCGGGGTCAAAATGGCAAAACAACAGGTTTTTCAATTGTACTTTGCCAAATATGGCCATACTGCAACCCGATGCTGTCGCAGCCCGATATGTCGCGAAACAGGCTTCATCACATTCTATTGGGGAATGAGCTCTTCGAGATTTACTTTTTTGCTGAACAATATCTTTTGTGGGACTGATCAATGAGTCACTGGAGGCCCCAATATGGTTCGTCGACTATTTGCCAGGAAAATTTAGATTTTTCATACATTTGGCATGTCATTGCGTGTTTTTACTTTACCTTACAACGAGTATGTTTCTGTTATCAAGAACGCTGAATATGATGGTTTATCTGCTGTCCAGCGTGGTTATATCTACGTCTTCAAGGGTTCCAATATTGATGAACTCGATTTTCAAAATGTAGTATGACTAAATTTGTTTGTGTATGTATCGCGTGTAAGGCATCAAGAAGGGTTTTTCGATACGCTGGATACTCTGAAGTTTTTGAAATATTTTGGCTATTTGGGGCCCCCAGCATGAATTAGTTAGATTCTTTTCAGATGCTTTCATTGGGTTTAAGCTCGATAGGCCCTATTTCCAGAACGTAGTCTGTCTTCATTTCCTTGGCTATACATTACTTTCATGGTATCAAGAATGATGTAGATATTGTTTCTCGACACGCTGAATTTGGTGGTTTGGTTTGCATCCATATTTCGTTCCTTTACAGCTGCCTGGATTTTGGTATCACTAGTAGTTGCATCACTACCAACTTCGACATCACAAGCGGTGCTCGGTTTGCTTTGTTGCAGAACATCGTTTTCAGTTACACTTTCTGGAGTTGGCGTTACTGCATCGGTTACTGCAGCAGTAGGAATAGAATTCGTATAATTAGAGTCACACAAAGTCCGTAAGCAAGAGCTTAAACTCTTTACGGCTTGTTCGTCACAATAGCTGCACTTACTACATTTCGGCGGTAATCGAATAGCGGCATCTTTGTTCCGTACCACTGGATTCGCTGCCATACCATTTCCGTGCTTTATCCCACTATCATCGGTGTTGACGTTGGTTTCGTGACCGCACTTACAGCAACGTTTCGTTTTGTAACTTTCTCCTGAAACCATTGAGTTTACAGTACTGTCACTAAGTTGTAGAACCTGTCTAGCATATCATTGATTTAAACAACTGAACTGCGAGTGTCAACGAAAAATTCGTTTCATAAACTATATATATATAAACATTTGAGATTGTTATTTGCTTACCGCGAATTTGCAACAGAGTCTCGCAAGCGAAGGCGAAACAGAACAAGCTTGATTCATCAATTGTTTCCATCATGTTTTATCACTTGTAATACAGGCTTTGTGTTTGATATGTCACCCTAAATCACCTATAACAGCAAT
>JASANE010004838.1:0-36785 GCA_030248225.1 Trileptium ribeirensis
CAGCTGCGTCACCGGTTATTACAAACAGAGCAAATGAAATAATACATATAGAAAAATGCAGACCAACACTAAAACACGTCAACCGACGAATCTATATTAACACGTTGGAAAAAATAGCTATGTCGTCTGTCACTCTCGAAAAAACACACACTAATCATCGTCCTCATAATAATCAACAAAACTAAATTCAAATTCACTATATCATAACGAGTAAAAATATTTACGACTACGCACAACGCCAAGCCGGCGAAAAGCAACGGTACCCCGTACCGTATTAGTACTACGCATGATAATAATGAAATATATAGGATATATTTACTATGAGGTATAGTTTGGAGGGGGAATATATTGAAATTTGAAAAACGGAAAATTTTAGAGAAATGGGGTGGGGAGATGCGGCTTGGTTTAGAAAAAGTAAGGAGAGGTTGAGAATAAAATGTTAATGTGAAGAATGGGCTAGGTAGGGAAGTTGTAATTAGGAATTTGAGGAGTGGGAATTAAGTTTTAGGAAATGGTAGGTGTTTGAATAATGTATGAAATGGAGGAAGTTGGAATTTTAGAAAAATCTAAAATTTATAAAAACTAGAAAAAAGAGAAAGGGTGGATTCAATATATATATAGGTAGGATTATGGGGAAAGGATATAGAAATTTGAAGGATATTGGTTTGGTTTTGGATGAAAGAGGGTAATTTGAATTTCGTTAGAAAAAGTGGGAATTTGAGGAAAAATAGAATTTGGTTAAATTTTAGTTTTGTTGGAAGGGGATTGGTTAATGTAAAATATATTTTAGAAGATAGGGTGTTTGAAAAGAAAAAGTGTGTCTTAGATAGTTTTTAAGTGATAAATTTAGGTTTTGGGGTATATAGTTATATGAGAAAATTTTACGAAATTTATATGGTTTAATATATTGTATATATTTAAGTTAAATACATAGCTAGTGGTTAGTATATTAGTTAGTATTTCACAAATACTGCGCTCGTGTACCATGCCAAGGACTACAGGGAAATACTAAGGCAATACTGGAGGCCAGCCCTTGTGATTTAGTAGAAAATTGAGAAATTTTGTAGGTGCGAAAAAGGCGGCAGCCCCGACACCGCCAAAGCAAAGCACGTTTACACTTAAGCCGATAAGCTATGAATAGTCTTATTTAGTTGTGGCTGAAGGGCACCGAGTGTGCAGAATCTGACCACTGGTATATTACCGCCCTTTTAGTCTTGAAAACTTACCTCGCACCTTGGCACTCATTCGCCTTCCCGCAATATATACTATATCATTCAAAGTTTTACATATATATCAGGAAATAACCGGAACCGTCCATTTAAACCGGAACCGGAACGTGGTCTTCGAAATTTATATATAGTAAAACAGATGATGGAAGAAATGAAGGTATAGTGGATTTAAAATGCATTAAAAATAACTTTTACATTCAACTTAATGTATTGCGATGGTATTATTGCCTTTCTGAAACTTTAAAGAGACTGAGGAAGCTAATAATGTTTATTTATCGATCAAGTATGTCGGTTTTTGGACATTCAGAGCAAAAATATCTTCCACTATACACCATTGCGTATACTGCGTCAAATCGAATGTGCTTACAAAGCTTGGAGCGTAGAATACACACTTTCGCTCTGTCTCCAGTCGCCTCCCTTTACTACACATACGCTTGTTGCATGTTCTTATGGAGGAAACTTAAAATTATTGGTTTATATGATTCTAAGAGAAAATAATAAATAGAAGGTAATTTTCTGATCAGTGGTCAGAGACACTGTTTAGGCTATAGTTGGACAAACAGTGCCCGTCAGTTAGATCATAATAATAATAACCTTGTAATCAGAATGCTACAAATGAGACACACTGTGATGCTGCTCGCACAGTTTCAATAAATACAGTTCATTGCGAAGGAAGCAGTTTCTGCTTGTGTTGCAGATAACGTTACTTCAATTTCACTTGATTTACAAAGTTTAAAGCGCACCGGCTGGTGCTTGACGCAATTTATGTTAGCCAAGCATAGGCTAAGTACTTCTACGTAAGCCATACTCTGTTACCGAGTTGGACCGTTATAATTTGAACGTACCCCACAGACTTCTGAATCTGTGAAATAGCTGCTACAAGCATCGACCTGGTTTTGATTTAACAATCTCCTGCAGGTTATTATGAAAAATTCCTTCTCAAATTATGTGCCCTACTTACGTTTCACACGGCAAATTGGTTAGTTAATCTTTTCTATTGCTTGGTTGTATTGGAGCTTGATCATTGTATAATATATATTACATATGTTTGGATTACAGGATGAAGCAAAAAACGTGGAAAATTTCAAACAAAATTTTTAAACCGGAATTCTGGTTCCGGTATTGTTTTTGCCCTCTGCCGGAACCGCAACCGGAACACGATTTTCGCCGGAACCGGAATTCCGGTTACTCCCTGATATATATAATTATGTACTGTTTTATATATATTTCAGCTGGGGACACCGACTGTGTAGGTATATTGCATTATAATCGTAAAAATAGTAACAATAACAATAATGATAGTAGTAATAATAATATATTAGTCGCTTGCTGCCCAGCCGCTGCACTACGCTTGCTTTGTCTTTGTTGTTATTAATATTTGTTTACAGGCAAATAAATTTTAGCTATTAATATATGTTTGAACATTGCTTACTTCTGGATTTCTGCAGTAGCCCGTTTACTCGAACACGCTACAGCAGGATGAGAATTCGGGGAACGTAAAATAACGAATTAGATATTTTACTTTGTTAGTTTAAAAGTAAGGCGGTAGTTAATGGCTACAGCGATAAACAGTACAGATGTAGACTGACACCGTGCTCCCTGTATGGCTTGATTTACCCATGCTAGTGCGCAAGGAACAATCACAACATACGTAGTTTATTTGATTTATTTTCCTATGTAATTAAGACGACGCAATTTTAAATCAAATTGATTGGTAAGAGTATTCAATTTGTTTCAGCCAGATTTATACGACCGAATATTAAACACATAGTTTTTTATGGTATTTGTTCGTTAATTGTTACTACACACTTTAAACGTAAACCTCAGCGTCCCTGCCCGGGACAATGACACGTCTACCCCCTGAACAGGCGCATTTCTAAACTGTGAAAAGGGTATCTCCGACCGCTTGTAAGCCGTTCCATCCTATGGTGGCCCCTTACCTCTCACCTTGACTTTATAGTCACATTTTTGCTTACTTATCGAGAACGCTTTTTTCCACCCCTTACCCATTGTCCACCAGGCGAGGATGTAGGCTGACGTTTCTAAATTGATCGCGCTTCGGAGAAAGCCGATAATCTCACAGAGACTACCTACGCTCGGGCGGTAACAGCCTCACTCTACAACGCAACTAAGCTAACTGACACCAATATCAACTAATTATGCAAAATTAGTATCAATCACGTGACATCGTGATTCATGCTTTTGGAATTTTCTTGAAAAAACTGAAGAGGGTTGGGGTATCAGATTTTGCCAAGGACGAAAAATGGGGGAACCCGCCTAGCTATGGTTTCCCGGGCTCTTAGGGACCCGACAGAACTTAAAAATAAAGGTTGGGGTGGCTTTGGACCTATAACCCCGTACTTAGCTTAATGGAGCCCTACAGTCAGCATTCCGTTAGGGTGTTGGAGGACGACGAGAAAAACTTCTAATTAGGGTGCTTGCGTTCGTGACAACCTAGTTCATAATATAACCCTCGTGCATTCCGCTCGGGTGTGTGAGCAATAAGGTAGGGTTATTAGGCAGCTAAATCTAAGATCCTAGGTTAAGGCAATACAATACGAAGTATTTGCGTTCGCGGTACTTCATGTAACCCTCACAGGAGACTTAATAAACTAATAGATATATAATACCTAAACCATAAATTATTAGAACGGGAGAAAGGGTGAAAAGTACTGAGACAAGTAGGGTCGCACGAGAAACGAGCTAAAAACACTAGTGGCCAGAGGTAAACGCAAATCAAAAGAACTGCGTATTGGATTGGTGTGCATATTCGAATTGTTTTAACTGAAATAAAACTTTTAACTTGTTCTTTTGGTGCCGAGTATTGCACAACGCGAGCGCATAGCCGTAGTGATGGAGCCACGCAAGACACGAAATCCGCTAAAAAGAACGCGTGCCAACACCTGCTTTCCCATTGGCATACTATTGGCCACACCTTGTACCGTACAATCTTCGGCGACGAATCCCATCCTCATTTGAAATACCGATAGCCGACATAAAATATGTCCACCTTCCTATCCCCCATTTCAGAGAAAAAATATACAACATGCTGACCACGATAGTGTGTAACTGTATGAAATTCTAGTATTAAAATAAAAAGTTGCCAAAAAGATATTTTACGAAATTCAAAATTTCCTAAGTATCCATCTAAGGCAAAAGCCAAAATATAAGTTATTTATATCACACTAGGAATTAAGATAAACCACATTTTCATTGACGTTGTACATAAGCCTCGTACACTTATACACAAACATTTCAAGAAAAAGAAGCGAGCTCACACGAAGTGTTCGCAGCGACTAAAGACTTGAACAAAGAAGAATGAGAAGTAATACAGAAAGGCTATCAACAGCACTTTATGAAAAACATGCAGCACTAACAGAAGAAATCGAGCAATTGTGTTGAAGCTGGGATCAGAACGAACCGTAAATCCTACTTGCACTGCAGAGAAGAAAATCGGAAGGCACAGAAGCAGAAGAGATTCAAAATCAGCCATCAATAGAGACAATAGCGGTAGAGAAAAATCACGAAGCCGATTAATCCCAACAGAGCGAAATAGAAAATACAAATAAAGAACGAAACGCGGATCAGCTTCAAAGACCGAATCATAATCAACACCAGCAAAATCCGTAACCAAGAATCACAATTCTAGGAAAGGAATAGTATGGGCCTTTCGGCCTAGGTCAAGTGTATACGGCGCCGAGTACACATAAAGACTCAGAACAAGCGCAAGTAGCGATAACGACGGTTGGAATTCAAGAAATAAACGGCAGAGAGCGAAACACGGTACCAATCAAGCAAGTACAAGAACAATAACAGCAACTACCGAGTGTAAGCAAGAATGGCGAGCAACCAGAAAGAAGAAGCGGTGAAAATCAAGAACAAGCTGGGGTGAACATGATAAGAACAGCAAACGAAACGAATGAGCGCGGGAGCACTAGTTTGATATACGACAACGAATTGCGGTGCGTTCCAAATGATAAGCACACATGATTAAGGACAAAGTATGGCAAGCAAAGTAGCGCAAAACGGAGCATATGGATACTATAGTACAACACCAATGGTGCCTCAATACAATCAAATGCACTGGCAGGGAGCAATTCAATGATCAATCCGGGAATACCACTAGCAACAGCAACACCATACGTATAACAAGTCCAACAAGCGCAGTAAGCGACGGTGACAGTAAATCAGGTCAACAAGAAAAGCCAAGAAAACTAATTTGATGGCAATTAATACAATGAACCGACAACTGATGAAGCCTTTATCAAAATGGCGTTTAAAGAAACGCCGCAAGTAGTGAATACAATTCAGCCAACAGTAGGCCAAGTAATAATGGTCAAGATGGACAACGAAGTATGAAATCTGCAAGTGTACAAAGCCGAGAGTAACTTCGAGAAATTTTGCAAAGAACTTGAGAAAGCACTGGCTCAAGACTGGATCGACTACGAGCGAGAGAAACGTCTGAGTTCTGAAAGCAAAGATGCGCGGAAAGGCAGAATAATACTCGGGGTATTAGTACTTGAGAATGCTTAAGAACTAAGTAGCGACGGCGAATTGTTCACCAAACTCTAAGAAAGATTCTATGTGCCAAAGACGCTGACAAATCATATGAGCAAACTGCCAAGTCTTCGGCAAATGGGAACAGTTAAAGAAGTTTAAGAGTGCATGCAGCACGACACTTAACTGCGAAAAGCGTAACCGAGTCAATTGTCGAAGAGGTCTTTTATGTTGATTACAGGATTAAAAATGAAGTCCGAAAACGATTGTGTGTGATGAAAGAAGTTACCTAATGGCTAGGCCAAACCTCGGAAATTATAGCCGGGGCCCCTGGCTCACCTGCCAGGGGATTCCGGATTTTGCCGGGGGCCAATTTTTTGCCTGATTTTGTCGCGTTTAGACGTTTATTTTTCTCAGCAAAGTGCTTTGAGCCGGGGGTAGCCGAAAATGCCGGGTTCCCCGCCCCCACTTTGGACTAGCCAGACTTTTGCGACATTGACGGAAAAAGCAGAAGCATTGGAAAACTTCGATCAACATATGAGCCAAGGGTTGCATAGTACGGGCGAGCAACGATCGAGGTATAGAAAGAACCAATCGAATCGGTCGAGTGAAGCCGGCACAAATCGAACCAGAATGAATATAGGCCAACAAATGATTCGACCTAGACAGCGAAGGCCGCAAGTGCAATAACGTCCGCAACGGTGGAGTAATCAATAACGCAAGTACGCCAACAGCAACAAGTTGTGCAACCGTGAACGGTACGCTATCGATAATGCCGACATAGCACGGCATGAACTATCAGCAACCTATGCAGCCATACCATGGAGCGATGGGAATACAGCAAGCAATGTCGTAAGTAATGTACCCTACGCATATACCGCAACAAGTAACACAGTTAAAAGCAAATTGGCAGTAACAACAAAAATGCCGATACCAATGTCAAATCAATAGCAACTAAACCGGCAAACGCTGATGAATCAAATGCCACCTAGTAATTGCGGAAAGCTAGGGCACAAAGCAAAATAGTGTTTTCCGAGGATAAAATGCAAGAGGAATGCGAACGGAGAATCAACAACAAAATCAAAATCGATTTAGATTGGTATCAAGTCGATGGAACCTGCAAATGAAAGATAAAACAATCAACCGGCGAGATCCAGTGGGATAGAGTGAAGAAACAACGCTCAAGAAAATCGAAGGCATATAGCAGATTCAGCCAAAAGAAATCAAAAATCGAAATACGGTGAATAATTTTTTAGATTTTTTACCCAAGGAAACGATTATGCATTATATAAGAAATTTTTTGCCCTTTTTATTACTCCAGAACATTTTTTTGCCTTTCCGGCGATGTAACAGCCTACAAAGTTCCATAATCCTAATTTTTTATTAGGTGAACTTTTGTCAAGAAAAATCAAACTTCATCTAAAAAAATCACGTCGTTATCGCATGGCAGCTCATTATAGAAATAATATTAGCAAACGGAAAACTCATCCAACTGTAAATTCCAACGCGCAACACACTTAAATATAACATCCTTGACTATCGGTTAAGAAACAATTCTCGCGGACTGATGTTAAAAGCCTCTAGTACGGAAGCGCGAACGCTATAACCGTGTATTTAAAAAAATTAATGCAACTGAGAGCGAAAAGCACTTACAGTAGTCACTCTGTCTCCTGCGTCAACACCGCCGACATCCCACATTTCATTGTGTTCTTCATTGGCTCATCCACGTTAATTTGCATTGATTGCCAAGAGCTCCGATCAAGCCATCCATATGAATAACACACAGATGTTTAGCTTTAACATCCATCACTCACACGAGCACAACACGATACGATTAATCAAACGGAGAGTTAATTCCTCTTCGACCATTTTAAATCGAAAGCGTTTTTTGGAACTATCGACGCGCGTACCAGACATCACATTCCTTCCAGTCGCAGAATATCCAAGAAGTCCTGCAAAGACGTAGTAGAGCTTCACCAATGAAGTGTCTTCGTTTGATGGCCACGCATAGGTCCCGCCCAGATTATCTTTGAGAAAGGTTAGCTCCACGGTGTCATTCGGACCACCCGGTTCTAGCGAAAACACCTTTGTCAGCTTACCGATGTATGGCTTCAAATCCCAGAAAACTGCGTAGAAAGCTTTGTCAGCCTGCTGCAAATTCCTCAGTGGTTGCCACACAGTTTCCAAATGTCGTTTCAATTGGTTCAGCGTCACGTTCAGGCCAATGTGGATGCCGTCGTCATCAGAACTGGTATGCTTAGAAGTTGTAGAGTCGTCATCGGAATCAAATTGGTTCGCTCTCTTTGCAGTTACTGTTTTCTTTTGCAATGGTGCATCATCTAAAGCGCCTTTTTTGCCTTTTGCTCGCAGTTCATGCGCTTCATTGCGAATAACTGCAGCCTGAATTGATTCTGGAGACGTGATATTGTCGCCATGACTTGTGCGCAGTTTGCGTTTCCGCACGGGATTTGCCACTTTTTTATAAAACTCCTGTTCACGCATTTCTGGTGTTTTGCGAATTGCAGTGCGGGGTAATTGAGACCCTGATTCCACTTCGCATGAGATAGTCCAGCCAGGAATCCACGCTAGTGTCCAGTCGGCGATGGCACTCTCATGTGGCTTCGGATACGGCGGATCGGGACAAACTGTTGTAGGTTTGGCCGGATGGTGACACATCGGACTTGGATTTGTGGTTGTTGCGACTGTTGATTCAGCCACAGTAGGCTCTGGTGATACCGTATGCTCTCGCTGTGTAGATTGCGATTTGGTGGTCGTCTTGCGAGGACCCTGCTGGCCTGTGTATCTCTCATATACTTCGTCTGTCAGCTCAGGTTTGCCTGCAGCAGTGTAGCGCTCCCAGCCTCTGAGCAAGGAAGGGTGGAATCGACTCTCGGGATATTTGCCGGGATTTAGTGGGTAAACGCCCGTTTTCTTAAAACCAGCTTTGATAAGGGGCGCACTCAAATCGGTCACGAACAGATGATTGAGATACTCACAGAAAATCTGTTTTGAAATAACCTGTTCGCGGTTTGTAGACAATAGTTCGTCCAGTAGATGGCTAGACCATTTTCGCTTTAAAAGCGAAAACACCCCCACATCTAGTAGTTGTAAAAGGTCTGTTGTGTGCGGGGAAGACGGATCAATGTAACGCGCTGTTCACGGGCATGTAGGCACACCGGCAACGAAACATGCGACTGGTGCCCATCCAACAGCACGAGAAGAGGCCTTGTAGTCACTCGAATGCAAAAACCCTCGAACCATCGCAGAAAGTTGTCGTTAGTCATCCAACCATTATCAGACACTTCTATCTGTAATCCGTCCATTCAATTATTCAAAATTCGACTAGGTGGTTTATGCTTTAGTCGGAATATGACCAATGGTAGTTGCCACTCGCAGAGACGCAAACCAACACTGAAGTGTTTGCCCGACCTTCAGCAACTCGTTCTGCGTGAATCCGTTCGCTGGTTCCGCCGACTACAATACCTTGTACCCAGGGAGTAACCGGAATTCCGGTTCCGGCGAAAATCGTGTTCCGGTTGCGGTTCCGGCAAAGGGCAAAAACCATACCGGAACCGGAATTCCGGTTTAAAATTTTTGTTTGAAATTTTCCACATTTTTGCTTCATCTCTGATCCAAAAATATGTAATATATATTATACAATGATCAAGCTCCAATACAACCAAGCAAAAGAAAAGGTTAATTAAGCAATTTGCCTTGTCAAACGTAAGTAGGACACATAATTTCAGTAGAAATTTTTCATAATAACCTGCAACAGTTTGTTAACAAATCAAAACCAAGTCGATGCTTGTAGCAACTATTTTACACATTCAGAAGTCTCCGGATTACGTTCGAATTAAACCAGTCCAACTGGGTAACAAAGTATGGCTTACATAGAAGTACTTAGCGTATGCTTGGCTAATATAAATTTCGCCAAACGCCAGCCAGTGCGCTTGTAAACTTTGTAAATCAGGCGAAATTAAAGTGAAGTAACGTTATCTACAACGCAGCCAAAAACTGCTTTCTTGGCAATGAACTGGATTTATTGAAACTGCGAGCAGTATAACAGTTTGTCTCATTTATAGCATTATGATTCTAAAGTTATCATCATTATCGTCTAACTGGCGCGCACTGTTTGTCCAACTCTAGCCTAAACAGTGTCTCTTACCACTGATCAGAAAATTACTTTTTATCTATTAATTTTTCCTGAATCATATATACCAATAATTTCAAGTTTCCTACAGAACAACATCTAGCAAACGTATGTGTAGTAAAGGGAGGCGAATGGGAACAGAGCGAAAGCGTTTATTCTTCGCTCTATGCGTTGTAAGCACATTCAATTTGACGCAGTATACGCAAGGGTGTATAGTAGAAGGCATTTTTTGCTCTGGGTGTCCAATAAAACGACACATTGATCGATAAATAAACATTATTAGCTTCCTCAGTCTCTTTAAAGTTTCAGAGCGGCAATAATGTCATGGCAATACATTAAGTTTAATGTAAAAGTTATTTTAATGCATTTTAAGTCGACTACACCTTAATTTCATCCTTCATATCTTTTATATACTATATACAAATTGCGAAGACCAGGTTCCGGTTCCGGTTCCGGACCCGGTTTAAATGGACGGTTCCGGTTGCTGGTTGCGGTTCCGGTAAATTTCGGTTCCGGTTATTCCCTGCTTGTACCGGATCGCAGGGAAACGACGTTTCGTCCAAATTGTAAATATGATCTTGTAGATCACACTGATTAACCTGTTCGAGTAATTTGCTGAATTCCTCAGTGAGCAAGTCGTAAAACGGATATATTACAAAGGGATTCTGCGTCACAGCCTTTCGACCAAATGATAGTCCTAACGCCTTCTTGGATGAGAGCTTATGCTTAAAGCCTATAATCCAATTGTGGTTTGGCCCCTGGTCGCCGAAAGCCAAAATCTCGTAGGCGTCGCAGTAATGTACCACACCTGGCAGTTCGCTAACATTGAACCCTTTACTCGCACCAGCCATAACGCGTATAACCATGGCAATATCTGTCTCCTGCTCGTTCGTCAAGAAGGTTTTAGACGTCGAGATGCCTTATCAGCGCGTTGACCAGCGTTTATTTGCAACTGTTGCTGTAATGTGCTAAATGACATGTGATACGCAGCAGCAGCAGCGCGGATACTATTAAATTTTCCTGAACGGTAGTCCTCAGCGGCTTGAAGAACACTGGCCTCGGTCCATTTCTTAGTCACTGGCTTATATGAGTAGTATAGATTACGTTTATCGCCACTCATTATGTATAATAAGTATATATATAACTCTAGCGCTAAAATAATATCAGTATATATTCCATTTGATTTTTTTGGATGATAAGGTAAAAAATTTTTCACCAAAAAATAATCACGACATACAGGGACAGATATGTCCCAGAGCTCGATGTCACTATCAAAAACATGAAATTCGCCCAATTTTACTATAGGCCACTCATTTTTGTTCTGCTGTGGCCTCATAAACACAAATGCCAAGTATGCAATTTGATCCGTTTAGCTAAATATTTTTGCTTAGTTTTTCAAATATTGAAAAAGTGATCTGTAATCACTTCAGTAGACATGTCAGCTTGATAATACTAAGTTAGATATAAGAAATACAACACGCTCTTTCTATTGGAATATATTTTGTCGGTCTCTGATCGTTTCTTAGAGCATTATGGTCGTGAATTTTTTCCGTGAAATTAGCCGTGATTTTTTTAGGTGACACTGTTATATCGGTAGAAGAAGAGGAGAAAAGGTTTGTGGGAGCGAGTCAAGTATACAAAACAGAAGAACATGAACCGTGTAGTGATGCGACGGTGTTGTCAATATAATACATCGATGCGTACTTGGAAGGGAACAAGAAACTTCGTGGCCTAGTCGACACTGCATCACATATAAAGGTCATCAATGAAAAGCAGTACGAGAAGCACTTTAGCCACAAACGTAAATCGAAAATACTTGTACAACAGTAAAAGTACATGGAATTATGAGAATTTTAAGCAAGATTCGTTCTTCTAATTTAAAATTTTCCCGATGGACAGGCTAGTGTTTTTTGACTCAAACATAGCGTTTTTTTTCAACAGCAATTTTCATACTAACAGTTTGTTTTACTAATGAAAACTGGTACAATTTATACAAATAAATAAGGACTATCTGTATCGATAGACAAATGCGGTAGCCTCAAAACAACTTGCAGAATATAGCAAAAGCTGAAGAACCGGTGATTCCTTTTCCAATTTCCGTTTTGATCGAGCTATTTAATTATAATGTTTGTTTAAATTTAGCGTTAATTATTTATTTTTTTACAAAATGAAATGATGGAAATTGGCGGCAACAATGTTCGTCTTCATCTAGCGCCAATGGTAAGGATTGGTGTTTTGCCATTCCGTTTATTGTCACTCGATTACGGCGCCGACCTTGTTTACTCAGAGGTGCGTATTTTTGTTTTAGTGTGACGTATAGATTATGTATTTAGGATTTGTTTTGGTTTTTCTTTTTTGCCTATTCTTCAGAGCTAGGTGACATAGTATAAGCCGGGGCTGGGTGGCATTTGGATCAGTTATAGCAAGGGTGCATTAGAGAAGAGTATGACATTTCCCTGCACTCACACGTTAGCCCGTGTTTGATGATACGGGCGTTTTCCGGGGGCGTAGCCCAGCAGCCGCTTATAAGCCGACCCCCCCCCCCCGGAAATTGGGAGGGGGGGGGGTCGGAGCATCTCGAGAAGCTGGGGGGGCGTCAGGCCGTAAACGCCGTATCATCATACACGTGCTAACATGTTAGTGCAGGGAAGTGTCGTACTCGTCCCTAATGCTCTGTTGGTTATTGCAATTGGACGCTTCTCTTTTTACTATTCCGAAGCTAGGTGACTGGACACAGCAGTGGCATCTGACTCACTTATAGCAACTGGACGCTGCGTTTACGAGATAATGACCTTGTAGGGTTATTGAAAATACGGAAAATAGGATGATGGCATTAAGCCATTTAGAAACTGGTTCGTATCTCCCTATTCCTGGCCAAGGGATCGTAATGGAGGCTCTGATGCGTACAGGGTCTGGTAATATATACAAAATTTGCAGTCAACACTAACGCATCGAAGATACACTGATGTCAACAATACCAACCTAGGTACCGATTAGTCAGTTCAGTGTAGTACATACACATATATACCGCTGTCAATTCTCCGTTGCATATGTTCGAAGACACACTGGTGTCAACAATACCAACATAGTTACCGTTCAGTCAGTCCAGATTTTGCAACAATATCCATGCTAATATTTGTATAGCGAACAATAAATTTCGGCAGTGAAACTATTATGTATATTTTGTATTTGTTTCAGGAACTGATCGACTTTAAAATGCTTCAGTGCAGTCGTGTTCAGAATGGTTAGTTGTCGGCAATAATTAATAGTTTTTTTTTCATTTCTCGTTACATTTGCTGAGAATCAGGCTTGCTCCTGATGGCGATTCTGTTTTTCTTTGTAGTACGATAACTTTCCATCTTTATCCGTACTAATTTATCGATCTGAGAGAGAACTGAGTGAACTAGAACCACGAGTGGTATTTTCACTGAACCTAGAATGATACAGTTGAAAAAAGTAGATATGATGGCTTGCATTTGAAGATCTTCGCGTTTTTGTTTGTTGAACTAATTTTATATCGCTGCTTCGTATCGACGTATATATGTCTCAGAGCGCTCAATTGCTGAACAGGATTGAACCTTCTAGTCGAGCAATAACTTACGCATAGCGCGGCCAACCTTAACACCATTCCTAAGTTTTGTACTCTGACAATGTGTAATCGAAGCTTAGTTGACAAAAGTCTAGGGTCTCAGAAGTGGAACGGTCGGTGTTCTTCTTGCCCGTAGAGTGCAACATTTTTGTCATGGCACATTGTTGACTTTTAAAACGAATGGTGTCAAATTTAACCGCCGTCAGTGTAACTTTGAAATCCTGATACGTTACAAGTAATTGTCGGCCTATGTCAAAATAATGTAACTGTACTGGGTCCAGTGGGACACTGGACTATAACGAAGCGTCTGATTATCTAGATGAATTATTTTCCGATTATAATTTCCAAAGCTTTTCAATCACAATTTTCAAAGATCATAGCACTTACGTATGTCTTCGAGCGAACTAAATTTCACTCTGGCTTCTCCATTCGCTGAAAATTTTGCCAGGGGCATGAGCTGGGCCCCCTTATTCGTAACTGGAGGCGCCGAATTTTGCCAGGGGGCGTGAACTGGCTGAGGGAGGCGGGTCGAAAATAAAAAATTTCGAAAATTGCTATTTTTCAGCAAAAAACGTATAATTGTTAATACACAGGATCAGCAATGGTGCAAAAACGACTTTACTGAGGTTATAATCAACTTTTAAACCAACTGTTTGTGAATTTTTTATGTCATCTTGGGGGGGGGGGGTGGAGCGTTCGTACCTGGGGAGCCAAAAATGTTAACAGGAGACTTTATGTCGGTGGACCCAAAATTTTACCTGGGGGTGTCCGTTTTCTGCGAGGCCCCCACTCCCCACTTTTGAGAAGCCAACTATTATGATTGACATGTATATATAGGAACAATCGTAAACTAGATTCGCTTATATTTTTTCATATTTCAGACATTCTGCACACGATCGATTTTGTTTCTCCTGGCGAGGACTCGAGACCGGTATTTCAAACTTGCTCGAAAGAACGAGAACGCGTTATTTTTCAAATTGTACGTGTTTTTCGCGTGCAGTATTTAAAAAATCAGATCTAGTGAAGAAGGGCGTAGCCAGGGTGGGGTTGCCGGTGTCGCGACCCTCCCCCCTTTTAGTTCAACCCCAAACAATATTTTTGAGTGATTCCGGTTGAGAATCATGTCGAAAATTTTCCTAAAACTAGCCTCTCTCGCAGTAGAAAACAATTACTTTCAACCGTATTTTTGACCAAACTTCAAATTTTTGTATTAAAATTCGCTATTTTGGCAACAGTTGCATTTTTTACTTGTTTATGGCGTACTTAAAATACCAATTCTGGAAACCGCTTTCACATTTGTGAGCGCGACCCCCCGGACACCTTTAGGTACCCACTGTGGCCCGCGACCCCCTCCCCCTTTCAAAATTCCTGGCTACGCCCTTACTAGGGAATGTATTTGTAAACGGGAGGGGGCACTATTATAATAAACTAATGTATATAATATATCTAATAATTATAAATATAGATAGCATTTCCGATATGTATCTTAATAATAATAATACGGACTGGTGTATATATTTATTGACATAGCCGGCTTCTCCGCAGGCTCACAGTCGTTCGTAGGTATCGACCACTGCCGTCCGGTACTGAACGTGAGCGTGAATGGAAAATACCATGGGTAATTGTTCGCCCAGCTGAGCAGATGGATTTTTCACGAGTAAACTTAACCTTCGCCCATCGACTGTCCTATGTGTAATAGCCGATAGCGAATCACAAACCGTCGTTACGAAACAAGTGCGGAAATTTGATCGGTTTTTCGATAACTGAAAATTGGCAAAATCAGAAACGAGTACCAAAAATTACACCTTGTGTTCGAAAAGAATTTTGAAGATTTTGAATTTGCAACGAAAACTGTTATCTAGCTCTGATTAGCTTCTGATTTGGATTTGTGTTCGCGAATAAATTAACATAATACTGACGTCACAAATCAGGCGTTCCTTAGGTTTAGGTTACAGTGTTCACGAACAAATCTAGCGAATACAAACGTGCAAATTACGCTTACATAGCTGTATGTTAGCGAGCAGTTTTGTGCCGGATTACGGTTTGCCAAAAAACGTTCAGTGACAAATTTTTAAGCGAAATAGCAAAATAGTATTATTGATGGGCGTGGGTTAAGTTTACTGTCGTATTTTCAACTATATGTTTGGCGTAAAAGCCCTACATCAGGAGTGCGATGGAAATTGCAAATACACTGCTTAGTTTTATCCGAGTTTTTACAGGGTATCTCTCCGGGCTCTCCATTCGCTGCAAATTTTGCCACGGTTTTAAACTGGGGAGGAGTGCTGGTTCCTAACCGGGGGCGCCCGATTTTACCAGGGGGCCATTTTGCAAAAAGAAAAACTTTTAAAAATCCTGTTAGAAAAACTGCCAAACCGCTTTTAAGAGAAAAGCGATTTTGAAGCAAACTAATAAAATTTGCAAAATTTTTGGATTCTGGATGAAATGTTACAAATTTGGATCTAATTTTAAGTCATTTGGGAGTGTTTTTACCGAGTGGAAACAAAAAATTTTACCGAGAGGCGATGAATCGGGGTAGCTCAAAATTTTGCCGAGGTGCACCGATTTTTGCCGCTCCCCTCCACAAGACCCCAATGTGGAGAGCTCAGTCTCTTCTCGTAGCTGAGATTTTTATCATCGAATTTATTGGTTCAAGCAGTTATTGCTAATTTGTCATTTTTCTGTGACTCTCTTTTTATATATACCACGCATTGTAGTTCTCCTTTATACCCTTGTATATCGTTCTATTGAACTTATGGAATAGTTTCAGAACGTAGTGAAACGTAGTGGAGATTGTGTGTTGCAGGGATGAAATCTTTTAAATTCCGTGTGCGTGTATGTGTATGTGTGATCAGCCATAACTCGAGAACGCCTTAACCGACTTTCATGATCTTGGGCTCATTCGAACCGGCATAGTCGATTTACCGTGTACAACCCCTCGCGTTTTTTGATTTGGGGTCTGGTTCCGGGGTCAGTGGTCAAAATGTGGGGTTTTTGGCCCCGTTTTAGTACCCTTCCCGGAAGCAAGGTTATTTTTATCTTAACTATCGAATTTTTTTCTCTGGATGATTTTATTTCATAGTAAAATGATAAATGCCGATGGATCTTTTTTTGTTTTTCGATTAAGGTTTCGGTTCTGGAGTTATGGGGTTTGAGGTAGGGGGTATGACGCCCCAATGGTTTGCTCGACCCAAAATTTGAAAATTTGTTCTGACGCCTTGGGCGGCTTATAAGTTTTACTCGGGGGGTTTTCGGGCATGGGAAACTCATTCTCATTGCCGGTGCCGGTTTTACTCTGCGACCCATGGTTCCATGGGTACGGGGGTATGGCGCCCCATGGTTGGGGGTCAGCGGTCAAAATGAGGGTTTTTTAGTACCCTTCACGGAAGCAAGGTTATTTTTATCTTAACATTCGAATTTTTTCTCTGGTTGGTTTTATTTTATAGCAAAATGATAAATGCCTATGCCTCTGTTTTGTTTTTCGATTAAGGCTCCGGTTTTTGAGTTATGGGGTTTGAGGTATGTCACCCTCATGGTTCCTCGTCCCAACATTAGAAAATTTGTTCTAACGACCTGGGCGGCTGAAAAGTTACACTTGGGGGTTTTAGGGCATGGGAAACTCATTGCCGGTATTGGTTTTACTCTGCCACCCATGGTGCCATGGGTACAACTGTATGGCGGCCCATTGGTTCGGGGCCAGAGGTCAAATGAGGGTTTTTACACCATTTTAGTACCCTTCACGGAACAGGCTTATTTTTATCGTAGCTTTCGAATTTTTTCTCTGGTTGGTTTTATTTCATAGTAAAATGGGCCCTCCTTGGGTTGGGGGGGAAATCAGGGAAGGGGCCCACCATCCTTTCAGGTATAGCCCCCATAGTCTCTGGACCCCCAATCATCTCTCACCCCCAAAACCGATCTCTTCGCGATCAGGGTCACCCCTTTTCAGGTATAACCTCCGATATGCTGATTCAACATTCTTTTATTTTCGGATTTTTGGGGGATATGGAGGCTTTTCTGGCAATTTTTTCCTAAAGCTTCGCTTTAAGATTCTTCCCCCCTAACCCCCCGGGGGTTAATTTTTCCCGCTCTTTCCAATGGAGAAGGGGGCTTCAGCAAGGGGCCCTAATTTCAGGGGTCGGAATTTTTTTAAAAATGTGGATTTTGGGTTTTTTTTACATTTTTGACCATAACTTTTTATTGGATGGACCGATTTGGCTCAAGTTTTGACATGAAATAGAAGATCCCATGCGCTATCGAAAGGTGTATGGTACGAATCTGTAGGTAGTCATGGTAACGACATATGGAGCCCGATACTGGCAATGCAAGCGAAAACTGATATTTTTAAATGAAATTCTTATGCGTTTAAATGGATGGATTTTTGGCATTGGTCATATCGTGATTAGGTTTAGTGGGAGAACAGCTTAGTACGGGGGGTCCGGGGGGGCGGAGCCCCCGGCTTATGCTTAGTCTAAGGCTTAGGCTTAGTCTAACATTTATATTGCAACGTAAATTATAACAACTTACAATTAAAAAGGATGTTGATCGCGAATTTGGCCCACTACAGCTCCGAGGATGTTGTGGGAGAAACGGCGGCGCCACTGAAACTCGATCAAAGTACGGTCGAACAATGTGTCGGGTATGCCTTGTCGACGCCTAATGAAGTTCTTAAGGGTTCCCTAGAGGCCATCGATGTTCTGGGTGTGGGCATGGACGTTGTCTGTGTTAACGAACTGGCGGTTGTGATGATTGACCGTTGCATGAAGATATGGCTGCGGATGGGGTAAGCGGCGGAGACCTTGGACATAAGTTTGGTAACTGTCCGTGATGACGCGTGTGCCGGGCCGTATATGTTGCTGGATAAGAGGTATGATGGTCGCAGCGGTACGATTAGCAACCGAAAAAAAGGCAGTTGCCGGTTTGACGCTCGATCATGCCGACGACCCATCCATGTTTCCTTCTGGGCATGCCGCGGTTATATTTTTGCCGAAAGAACATGGATTCGTCCACCTCCACGTCAAGGCCTGGCCCTCCGAGTACAGTATTTTACTATATTTAAAAGCAGCCATTACTATATTTAATGTGATTGGTTAATATATTATTGAAATTAGCCTGAAAGTTAAGAAATATATTTTGAATATGGTAACATTTTATATCGTTGAAGTCGTCTCGTGGAGCTCAGTAGTTCGAAAATGGTTTTTCAGCCATAACTAGCTAAAGAGTGAAAATATCATGATAAATAAGGCACGGTTGAATTTGTCTCGTCATTCTGCGTGTATCTATGCTACTTATGTCTATTTTGCCCATAAAATTTTTTTCTCGATTTTTCAACGTACCGGGCCCCCCTTAGGGCTGAGGGCAAAGTTTGAAAAATTCTAAAGTTGTTGGAATATGGTCAAATTTGGTACCGTTAAACTCGCCTCGTCGAGCTGAGTCGAATGGTACCAAAATCATCGCTGTACGATGATTCCCTGATTTTTCCCCCCCAACCCAAGGAGTGCCGTAAAATGATAAATCTCGATGCCTCTTTTTTGTTTTTCGATTAAGGCTCCGGTTCTGGAGTTATGGGTTTGAGGTACCCTTGTGGTTCCTGGACCCAAAATTTGAAAATTTGTTCTGACGTCTTGGGCGGCTGATAAGTTGCACCTGTGGGATTTGGGGAATGGGAAACTCATTGCCGGTGTTAGTTTTGTTGTAACTTGTGCTGGTATTGTGTATGTCCACATATAGCATATCGACAAATGCTATCGAGAGATGATTTGATGTGCACGCAAAAGGTTTAGGCGTATGTGTACCTATGCTTCACTATGTTCTGCAATCTCGATAGAGTTACTAGTACATTATATACTATGCACTGTGTCTGCAATATAATTGTATGATTGAAACAAAATGAATATTTTTCGGTATTTAACCTTCTAAAAGTTGGCCCCTACCGCTAAAACATTCGGTCTCTAAACCCAGGTTCAAAGGATGTTATATTGCAAATTTGATACGCCATGTCTCACCGTTGTTACTTCGTCAGATAAAGGTAATTGATGAATATATTCTCTAAGAAGTGTTAAATAGCATATAATAATGTTTTCTAGTAATGTGGCCATATGTTATAATGTATCCATGTGGTCATATTTTTATGTACATTAATGTTTTTAATCTTGTTGAGACCCGACCGATCAACGCAATAGTTATATTGTTGGATATACATATTATTGCTGTTGAACGGGTCGGCGATACTAATCGCTTCCGATTTCTCTGCTCATTTCTTTACGAGTAGAATAACGGGCCAATCGCGATTGTATCACTTCGAGGGCTCATAGTAAATTTTGGCTATCTTCGCGCACGAGTGTAACTTTGAATTGCTATTGATATGAGTGTAACTTGAAAGCATTGCGTTTGTGCCTACGTTCTGATTTTCAGTCTTAAGCTCGTTCCGGTAAATCATCTCCGCAGGTAATCACTAATAATAATATCATATCTTGGTCAGCCTCACGTGGTGGTATTTAGACTGGATTCTCTGTTTTTCGTTATAAGTTATATGTATTGTGCTACCGATTTTGTTGTAGGGTACGTCAAACGCCGAGCGCGCTGTCGCTGTGGGAAAATTGGTGTAAGTCGTGCTATTAAAAACCCACGCTTGAATAATTTTTATGTAGTATCTCTTTGGTTACAAATGGGATTGGGTAGTTGTAAACTTTGCCAGTTTATTGGCCGAGCTATGCCTATTTCGTATGGCATTTTCCAACACTCTAGTTGTATACCAGTGTTTTCAGCAGACATGGAGCTTGGGCGTTGCAGTCTCATTTCCGGCAGATGGATCAAACCGTGCTGAGCCCTTCATTTTGGGGTAGTTGGGATCGTATAGTTCTGTACATTATGATGAGGACGGGATGCGTTCAAGGTGTGATAATTTTCTTGCTGACCGCACCCTAGGAATGTCTGCCCTGTCTATGTAAATCTCATCCATAAAACCAACGAGACCGACGCTCTTTTACCTCCTCCCCCTCTTACATGGATAGCTCCAAAGCGGTCCTTTTCATTATACACGGGATTATATCAGAGTGGCGGGAAATGTCGTTTTTCACTATATACACTCTTGCAGCTGGGTCATTTCACGAAACCATGTCATTTTAGTCGGGGGGGGCTACATCGGCACTTTTTGGCCCATACCACCAGTCTTTTGTAAGGAAATTTAATGTCGCTGTGAGATGTAGTAATAGCATATCCGACGATCATAACGAGGTATGGTGGACCTCTGTACCCCAAACATAGCAGGAGCCAGAGGCCCTCAACCCGGGTTGGTCAAATGAAGCCAAAAACGCATGTCCTAATATAAACGTTCGCCGTATCGCTAGCACGCGATACATATATGTGTTTTTCATTTCACTGTGATCCATTGGTATTTGCTAATTTTTCCGGAAAAACTTGGGAGTAAGCATCGACACTGAAGCTGACGTCAAGCTTCCGAAAATTTTTTTCGTGACATGTAGCCCCCCCCCCCCGACCAAGGTCAAATCTGGCAGCTTTCAGACGCTGGTAAATAACGTAAAAGTGCACTAGCGCCAAAAATGCTATATAACGGTAATCGCAATCAGTACAGGTGTTATTGAAAAAAAACAATATCAGCGTCTGTCCATGTGTTATTTCATTATGAGGTCGAAGGTCATAAAATGCCAAAAATGGGGTATGCAAAATGTAGCCCCCCCCCCGACCTGACCAAACTTAAATTTAAAAAAGCCAAATTTAGCATACAGTCTTACAATAGGCCGGATATAAACATAGTAAAGCTCCACTAGAATCGACCCATCTATTAAAAATTTTTAATGAAAATGTAGCCCCCCCCCCGACCTGGCGTGTAGCCCCCCCCGACCTGGCGTGTAGCCCCCCCCCCGCCCGACCGCATGTATAATAAAAGTAATCGAAGGTCGCAAGAATCATATTAGTATATAAGTTCATCATCATTGCACTATGATATGGGGCCGTGCTGTTAACTGGGCAGCTAGGAAACCCTTCTGCCTGCCCGCACATCTATTACACGCATTGTCCTTGGTATCATCACTTAAATGTAAACTGGTCATAGATCAATTGTATTTGTTTTACACCAGCTTACATCTAGAATGTATAGAAGTAGCTAAAGTTTGGCGCGTTGCATGTTGTAGGAAGCTGTAGCCCCCCGACCTGAGGTGTAGCCCCCCCCCCGACTCAACATATCGGGGTGCCATTTTTTACAAGGCCTAAGGATCTGCCTGAAATTTTTTCTCAGACGTCCCCCGCTCATGGTTGGTTTGTGAGCATAAAATGGTATCTGTAGGTGCTGTCTCCGTTGCGCTAGAAAAACTTCTGCGACAGGCTTGTTCTAAATTGGTCGATTTTAACCCCAATAATGCCCTGGCAGCATCAATTTTAGGTCGCAAGTGCTCCAAATGGCTTGACTAGGACCATTTTGGATGGACTTGCATAAAAACAGACCATGGTTCGCGTGTCACTCCGTCAACCTACAGAACAGTGACTTATTTCGGATTAAAATTTGACCCCCAGGGGGGCCCTTTCCCACCCCTGTAGCAGGTTTCAGGTAGCTCGTTTTGCATAGAAACATCGATATTCGAAAAATTCAGGGTTTTTTTACATCGGAAGGGGTCTAGACACTGTACATTGGAAAACGTTTCATTTTGGCTTCAAAAAGTGGTGTTTCAAAAGTACATGGTTTCGTGAAATGACCCAGCTACTAACAATTATTCGTATTAATCGCTTCAGTTCGCAGGCTGCGCCATTGTATCGGATTATTCTCAGCCAATAGTTTTATTCCATCGCACACGATCCAGCTATAGTTCCTTCAGGCAGCTACTGATTACCATTAATTGGTTGTATCTTTTTCAGTAATCAACGATTATTTTGCTAATTGTTTACAAGTGTTGACTCAAACTATTAAGGATTCTTAACCGTGTGTTGTGCATTGTTGCACGGCAAACGTGAAGACGTGTTTTACAACAGCGTTTTTCACTATTGTACGTGATCCAGAGTCGACTCCGTGTTACGGTAAATGTCAACCGCTGGCTGAACCGATATACCGCACTACACGCAAAAATTATAAATTAAGGTGGCGTACTATCCTGATATTGTATCCCATTCTCGGTACTTGCTAAATTTTTAAACAAACCTTATGAAGGCCGGTTGCTGTCGGTGTCTCAAAGACTTCAGAGTTATGACAACGTGGAAATTTACCTGGGTACTGAAGCCTTTTTCGCTGTAGTCTTCGAGGGAAGGGTTATATTAAGATGTGCGTGAGCTGTCTCCTGTAAGTTTTTTTCGACGCTCGGTTCAGTGTCATCGTTATGCAAGGAAGCATGTGTGTGCTCTGCTAAATATACTATACTGAATTCGAATGTGGTAATTTTTTTACTGACTTTACTGAGTTGAGTTCTGAGTGTAGTGAATGACAAGAGCGGGGTGAAGAATTCTTACTATCCGTGACAATGGCGAAATTTTCAATGCACGCTATAGGTTTTTTAAGGTTACATGCATAACTCATCTGTGGTTGGACCGATTAATTCGCGCGACATCTCATTGCTTGAAATCGCTATTTGAGACTTTAGTTAGGCGCGAAGCCCTATTCCAACATTGACATATTCCCGCTGAAAAAGGCAACCAAGTGGCTTTGATCGGTTCCTGAAGGGCATAATAGATCATGTTACTTATTGTAACTCGACAACCGGTGTAGATATGTGAGTCAAATAATTGGTCTAATTTTATTTAGCAAGCAAGCCTCTATAATGTATTTCTCCGGGATTCTTTTAGCATGTAAGATTTGGGTCAAAAGGGCTTCTAAAATGGTCCCACCAGACCCAAAAATACATGAAAACGGTAACATCTTCACAACTGCTCGAGGCTCTAGCTATATAGATGTTTTGGTTTTCTTTTGCAGAGTAATTTATCATCTACAGACACAGTAAGTCAAAATAAGTGCTTAAAACGAACTTGAAACGCTAACGAACGTAAATGCAAACGAAATTTGTATTTTTGAACGAATATTTTTGCGTTGGTTTATGAATGAACGTAAACGCAAACAAACCTTGTGACTTTAGTTTATAAACAAAGGGCGAAGGTTATTACGTCCGTTTTTTGTGCTGTTATTTTTTGCCCGTGATTGTATGTGCATTGCACATAGTGAACACAGTATTGTGGTATTAAAGCAGCATTGGGTAATATTCGGTGACTCAGTTTGTAATTTAATGCGTAGTATATGTAGCTGTTTACATCTCTCTGAATTACATATTCAGCACTCTGAATTCATCATCCTGGCGATAAGACACGCTACTTGTATGGCAGTTGTTAGTTTAGTTAAGATTCGATGAAACGACGTGCGATGACGCTAAGTTTTAACAGCTTTCCCCTTTCGGTACAGCACTACGACGCTGTTTCAGTTTAGTACTTAAGTCGGTAGGGTCTTTTGTAGTAATAACAATATTATCATTTGTTGTTTCAGCGAAAACGACGTTGCTGGCTTCGACGTGAACATGGGATGTCCGAAAGCTTTTTCGATTAAGGTAAAGTTTTAATTTTAAGTTTTTGTTATGGATAGTTTCATGTAATTTCACCGGCAATCGTACCCTTTACTTTAGATTATAATTTAGCTTTTGCAGCTGCTGTTGCAGTCGTAAATTCTGTTTTATTTGAAATCAACCAAGTGTTGAATTGAATTACATTTATATAATTGCATTGTTTTAGTTTATCAGATTGCTGCATTTTACTTTATTTGCACAAAAAGGAACACATTTTAAAAAATATTAGCTACAACTTATTTATTAACTTGAGGCAATTTGTTAAAGTTTATATATATTGGCAAACTGGTCTTGTCCTGTCATCAGTATAATTTGGTAATTGTAGAAAAACTTAAGTTGTGGGTCATTTTGGTCTCAATAATAAGCTTTTAAATGAACAAATATATTGTATACAGTAAGGTATATAATTTCTGAATTACCCGGGCAAAACAGAATTTTCGCGAGTTTAACGCCGATCCGGTGCGGATAGACTTTAACCAGATTTAAGGGAACGGCCCTTCAAATGTGTGAGAATCTAGAATGTTATAAAGAACTTTATGTGCTCGCAATTATAATTGCTGAATACACTGAAACAATCATATGCCAACGTTGTATCAGTCTGTCCGCTAAGCGATTATGGACTTTACGAAGTGGAAAAATATAAAATTCAAATTTATGGGGTTTTACGAAGTGAAAAAATGTCCTAAATTCAAGTTTTGGTTGGCACCAGTGTTGATAAATAATTTTGTTCCAGTATTTTTAAGCGTTTTCATTTTCAGTACTAGCGAGAAACCATGCCTACTACCTGGGTGGGTCTTCGGCCCGCGTCAAACTAGTTCTCGGTCAACGCAAGAGTCCACTCATGATGCCGGTAGTGAGTCATAGCGGAGTAGACAATTTCCTTTAAATATATAGATTGAACTAGTTGAACTTCGTACCCAATTTTACTAGTCTAATCTCTGCTTGAATCAAAGATTGGCTTTGAATTAATCATGTACAGAACGCAAAATGTTTGATAGTTATTTTCATTCTGTCATTTAATGCTTGATATAGCCATGTATGTATTCTGTAAATTACATTTATCAAACACTCAAAATTCACCATCTTGGCGCTGGCTTGTCCACAACCCTAGGAAAAGTAGGGGAACTTCGGGGGCCCCATGTTCATTTTCGGTGGAAATATGTTTTAAAGAAATAAGTGTGGGAAGGGAATATGTTTTAATTAAAAATACTAGATATTTCCATATATTCGTCTTTTACTACCGTCAATGTATTTTCACAGTAAAAACGATGTTTTAGCATTATATATAGTGGTAATTAATGTTTAAAAACACAAAATTTCAGATCAATTTTGGATTTAGTTGAACATTCGACCGAGTGTGGGGGCGGACATGGGTGAAATTTTACGGACATTTGGGCTTTGGAAAGTGGGGTTTCAGTCCAACCAACCCGCTCCCCCCCTCCGCTGTTCACAGGCCAGTGGCGATAAACAAACTACCGTTTTCGTACTTAAAAATTCAATATAACAAGCATATCGGTAAATGCCAAATGATGTATTATCAGGTTCTGGCGTGTAAAGGTTGTATTCACATCATTGACGTTGACTTTATTTTGTCGCTGTACAAATCGTAAAAAATGGGAAAATTTTTGGTGGTCAAATTAAGTGCGGCATTGTAAGGAATGCTGGATTTGATTAGCCGAATTAAATGGTTAATAAGTTGTGTTGTAGTTACCAGAGCTAAATACGCTTATTGCGCCTAGTTAGCGCGTGTTGTTTCTAGTTGGCGGGATTGATACTTTGCAGTTGTCTGTCAGCTCGAACTTCGTTTCTTACCAACATATCGTGCTGCTAATGAATATCGTCTATAATTCATTCGAAATTAGCAAAACAGTGTGCCGAATTTTTTGATACCATCCTCTTGAGCGTCTAATCGTTGTCCGAAATGTTTAATATGGGCTATAATTTTTCAGGGTGGAATGGGCGCAGCTTTATTGAAAGACCCGGACAAGATTGAAAATGTGAGTAGTTTGGTGTGTTTCAATAGTTTTTTATTCTGTTATCCTTTTTTGTATAAGGTAACGTTCCGTATTGAATTATAAATCAATAACACCGGTACTATTATATATGATTCTCTCTATAACGCTCATCAACCAATGGCTAAAATATATTTTTACAATCTATTTCTTCTATAAAGTTAGACAAACAGATTTTTGTTGACGTATTTTATTTGTAATTTTTGTGGAATTAAAGTGATATGCTTAACAAAAATTTCTGTTAATTTTAGATATTGTCGTCGCTCGTCAGCGCTTTAAACGTGCCGATCTCGTGCAAAATTAGAATACTTCCCAAGGTACGTTTTGCTTTTTAGGTTTTTGTATTAGGACGTAGAGGCATAGTACTATGGTTGTCACCTCTAGGAATTTATGATGAATTTGGTACTGTCGGTAACATTATATTTATGCGGGAACTACGATAATATGTGTGTATAGATATGGCAACACTGAAAATGGTTTCAATTTCGGTTATCGATCTAAAATGAGTTGTTTCTAAATTTTAATTTCACCCGTTTTAAATCGACTCGTTTTAAAACGACTAGTTTTGAATTGACTTTTAGCTGGAATTTTAAAACCTGTTTCATGTTAAACACATACACTCCGACACTCAGTTCTAATCTTGTTGATGTAAGCGGTTGGTTTTAACTTATCTTGGTTGAGAGTATGACGGCATTATATTCATTATGCCTAAGTGGAACCAAATCGAGCTAAAACACAAATGTGAAATTGAAATCAGTTTTGTTTGTGAAAATTAAATCAAATTGACTTGATTAAAATCAAAAATCTTGGTGATTCTAAAATGGGAAACGGAATTGATTTTATCTTTCATTTTTAGCATATCGCTCCAGACATATTATTGTTGTTCTCTCATTATCGTGTTAGCTATTGCATCAAACGAAGGGAATAGTATTGGTGCTTATATAACGTAGTCACAAGCAGCCACATATATTGGGACTTGTGTTGGTATGATATTTAAGAAATGCCAGACAAGTCACAGTTGCTAAATGAGGCGAGTAAGTGACGTCGAAGACTGTGTAACGTAAGCCTAATTTTCCAATCTTATTATAAGTCTTTAAAACCAGTTACTCGCCCAGCGAGGGGACACGGGGCAAGTAGGATTGGTCTGTGCTCAGTGAGTATTCAGAAGTTTCTAAATTGAGCTTCTGAAGCGCAAGTTTAAAGCGACAGGAAAGTATAATACAGGAAAGCAAGTGTAAAACGCTATGTTCCTCGTCGACTGACCAAAAAACAATAAATTAAAAAATTACGACTTTTCAGAAGAATTAATTTGTAGCGTCAATTTCTGGGTTGTACTAGGGTTGTTCTGGGTTGACTCTAGCGCTTGTCTTATTTTATACATAGCAAACTAATACAATTGCCGTTAACGTGTTCAAGATCTCTGGAAACCTATAGACTCAGTGCGGCCCTCTGTGTACACCAGTTTTATAAAGTTGAAAGATTTTGATGTTTTTGTTCCCAGAATTTAGAATTTTTAGCTCGCGGCACCGTCCCAACGTGTTGACGACATACTATTATTCTAGTAGTTAAGAACAATGAAATCAACATATCTAAGACACTTATTGAATAACCCTAAAAGCCCAATGTAACTTCTTAATTGGTCAAAATTATTTTAGAAATTCATTAGTTGTCACTCTCGATGAGAGGATTGAGTGGTGATGTCCAATGTTTGGTAATGACTTATAACTTAAAATGTTGGTGTATCCCATGTAGCGAAAACCTAGTCAATTCATTAAGGTTTTGTGAGAATTTGGGTACGAAATCATTGGAACAGTGTTAACACAAACCTGGGTACACAACTACTTTTTCGAGCGTCGAGTAAAAAATAATTGGTGGCAATCAATCAGTTGTAAAGGGTTATGCGTAAGGCAGACGGAAAAATTTTTTTACACAATTTTATGCGCTAGTTGCGAAATTTCGCCTTAGAATCACGCTCCGTTTCAATAAGACGGTGCGATGAAGCATTCTCAAGCAACCGGCCGAAGCTTTTCCTGGTTCTTGCCGTCCTCCTCACTGCCCCGTAATGCTATAACTAAACGGTTCTATTTCTGAACGGAAATATCGACCACAAGTTGAAACGGGTTTAACCTACCACAAAGGCAAGCCGTGGAGTGTTAAAGCCAGAAACTACATGCGTACATCTGTTGGAAGACTCAATGATAAGTAACGAAAAGCTGTTGAAGCATTACATCGCCAAATATTAGCCTTTTTACGCAATGATGTAATTATCGGCAGGTTAGATAATGAGTGGTGGTCGCAGTTGTGGCGTTCTCGCCGCATATAAAAACCAGAATATCCGATCACGTGAAGCGTGGATTTGTTTACATTTATCCATATTCTTACTCAGTCAAACACCATAATTTGTCATACATGTTGCCAGTTTTCTTTGATGTTTTGAAAAGAACAAAAATTTGAGAACCACGGTGAGTCATACTGCTCAGCCCAGCGAACACTTGAGTGACTGCAATAATAAAGTCTGCTTCAGCTTGAAGATACATTGGCGCTGTGCCATCGCATCGAGCGAACCGGTATCGCCCGGCTTGCTGTTCACGGTCGACTAACCGACGAACGACCACGTCATCCGAATCACAATGACGTCATACGCGAAGTTGCACGAGCCTTATCGATTCCGGTGATAGCTAAGTAAGCCCCATGCTTTAATGAAAAAAATTTATTGTTCGCTAATGTATTCTCTCCGTCACCAGTTGCATTTACATAAAGATTCCTTTCGTTTCAGTTGAAAATCAGAAGTGTAGTATGTCGTAGCTAAATATTTATAATTGATAAAATGGGATACTCAAGAATTTGCTGCAACGCGTATATATTATATATTATGTACTTAGCTTTATTCGGCTGTCGTCATTTTTGTAAGCTCATAACCGGGTTGATCCGCTGTTCTACATTCGGAATTCGCATTCCAGGTGTACTACGCGCTGACTTCAAAGGGCGCGGCGAGCTATGTATCAACACTGTTCTTTTCTTTTGCACCTTGAGTATTAGTTGTTGAAGATATATTCTGTCAAAACGTCGACTGTGTTCATTGCAGTATGTTTTTATTTTGACGGTTTCAATGCCGAGTCTATAATTACCATTTTAACTCTAGGCCTACCATGTTTTTCGGACGCATGTCCATTTTGTACTTTGTAATAAAGTTTTTTCTTGGAATGAAAATAACTGGTTGACGCTATTGAGTATTCTTGAGTTATGACATAAAATTTAAGATTCTGAATTTAAAAATGTTAAGCACAGTGTTGGTTTTAACTTTTAGGTTTACTATAATATTATAACAATTATTTATATATCCCCTATGCGACATTAGTGTATACACATAAAAATTAATACTATCATATGCGTATTATATGTTTCACACGTAGCTAAAATGTCCTCACTAGAGAAGCAGCGTTGTTTTTCTTTTGCTGCAAGGCGTAGCGTATACTTGTCGAATATTTTTTCAGCGGTGACTCAGGAGTGATCGAATCGTTTGCGGACGCCCAGCGTTTCGGCACTCAGACGTGCTGTAGTCAAGTGATGCTGGCTCGGTGTGCCCGGGCGAATCCGTCGGTATTTTGTCGAGATCAAAGGCTGCTATCGCTTCATGACGATGTTATTCCGCGCTATTTGAAATACGTAAGTTGCGCTCAACTTGTGGGCAATTGCATTTTGTTTAGACGTGTTGACCGGCAGCGATAATGTATGTTATTTAATCTTAGGGAAAGCGGCATTGGAATTAGTGTTGAAGGTTATATCATCAATCATCGAAAAGCAATAGTTTAGTGCGATGGTAGCGGTAATTAGATTTTCGGTTGTTCTAAATTTAAATGCCGAAACTTAGGATTACTATATTGAGAAATTAGGACTTGGGCGCATTAGCGGTACTGTATAGTTGAAGTCTACATAATTTGTTTTTATATGTACGACTTGATTAATGTACTGTTGAGTCGGATTGGTCGGCAGTAATAAAGTACCGTCATGGACAAAAGGAAGTGTGCAAAAGACGGACACAGACGAATAAAATTGCGCCCTTCCGTGTACAGCCGAAATATTGCTTTCGTGCTCGTCCAGACACAATTTTGTCCGTCCGCGTTGAGACAAGCAGACCATATTGCGTCCGTCTGTGTTTAAACTATATTGCTTTGGTGCGACTGCACACGCAATTTCGTTCTTCCGCGTTTAGACAAAAAGACCATATTACGTCCTTCTGCGTCTAAACGAAATTGCTTTCGTGCGTCTCGCAATTTCATCTATCAGCGTTTAGACAAGCAGACCATATTGCGTCCGTCCGCGTTTGACAAACAGACCATTGTTTATGTCTGCGTCTAAACGAAATTGCTTTCATGCGCCTCCAGACACAATTTCGTTCATCCGCGTTTAGACAGGAAGACCATATTACATCCGTCTGCGTCTAAACGAAATTTTTTTCGTGCGTCTCGAGAAGCAACTTCGTCCATCCGCGTTTAGACAAGCAGACCATATTGCGTCAATCCGTGTTTAGGCAAACAGACCATTGTTTCTGTCTGCGTCTAAACGAAACTGCTTTCGTGCGCTTCCAGACACAATTTCGTTCATCCGCGTTTAGGCAAGAACGCCTACATTCATCTGCGTATAAACGAAATTGCTATCGTGCGTCTCGAGGCGCAGTTTCGTCCTTTCGCGTTTAGACTAGCAGACCATATTGCGTCCGTCCGAGTTTAGGCAAACAGACCATTGTCTCTGTCTGCGTCTAAACGAAATTGCTTTCGTGCGCGTCCAGACGAAATTTCGTCCGTCCGCGTTTAGACAAGAAGACCATATTACGTCCGTCTGCATCTAAACGAAATTGCTTTCGTGCGTCTCAAGTCGTAATTTTGTCCATCCGCGTTTAGACAAGCAGACTATATTGCGTCCGTCCGCGTTTAGGCAAACAGACCATTGTTTCTGTCTGCGTCTAAACGAAATTGCTTTCATGCGCCTCCAGACACAATTTCGTCCATCCGCGGCCGCACTAAACATTTATCCGTGACTGTACTTGCGAATGTGTGTGATCGTTTATAATTCGACTGAAAACATCTAGGTTTGTTGAGGCGGCGTCACAGCTTAACGCGATGGTGGGGTTTGAAGAAAACTCACGTAAGCTCCTACCTATGGTCTTGGGGGGCCTCCAGCATATTCGATTTTTTGCTCGTTGTATATACATTTTTCTGCTTGTGGACGCACAGGTATGAAATTTCCGGCGGGCGTAAAACATAATAATAATAACTTTTAAATGTCGTATAAATTTTAACTTTAGTTTTGTTAATGGTACTTCCATTTTTCCTGACTCTAACAGATGCCCGTAGCCAGAGCCTAATCACGAGGGATAGGGGGCTTTCTACATAAGTCTCAAATTTGGTTATGAAGTGAACGTGACAGCAGAGACCTGAGCCCTTCCCTTGACTCCGTAGTTACAGGCCTCCTCCAACAACAGTGTTCAAAGTACATGTGGGTTGTTTTACCTCTTGACAGTTACATAGTATATTATGTTTTGTTGATCGACTGTTGTACTTGCTTGAGCTGAATTTATGCAGGTAGCCTGCAATATTGTTTCAATTTTTACACACTCACTGTAAATTTCCGTTACTAAAATAACGGTATCGTATAACAACTAATTTGTCCGGTTTCGTATCACATAACAATAATTATTCATATTCATTTAGGCAGTGGATTACGAAGCGTGTTATCAAGTTGCCAAGTACACCCTTCAACAAATGTTGGGCGACGAGCAACAAACCACCGAACGCGGACGAAACTTGCTTTCAACGGCTTCGCTTGACGAAATTTGGTTAGCTCTATCAAGAATCCATGACGATGTTTTGTAATAGAGTATAACACTCACACTTAGTCATACTTTGTTTTATCTGATGATATGGTCGTTTTGTGTATGCCACTCCAACGGGTGTCCCCAAGCTGGAACCCACAACTGATATACCAGGAAACCTCGGATACCTTGGAGGCGCAGGGGTTCCGTGGGTGGCGCCACGTATCAGAGCACCAGTAACCACTGAAATTAAAACAAAAAGCAATAGGAAGCATCAGTGATTGCTATTCCTACACAACTATAGGAGCTGAACACTAAGCTAAATACTAAGCTTGGGTCTTATGGTTACATTTAAAAAACCACCTTTCACCACAATCCTGAGAAAGCCGCATAGTAAAGCATTATTTACAGTCTTATTTGCTTTACAAAATGAGATCAATTTGACTGAGATATTTACACAGGTTGTTGAGATATTGTTATAAATATGATTGTTCGAGCACCTTTTTGCCTCTCTTACGGTCGGAAGGAGTTTGGATGAGCGTCGAACTAAAGAGCACAAATAGATATTTCAAACTTTCGAATGAGCTATCGCTCGATTCAGTCGGCAGGGCCGAAGTTGACTTATGCGTGCCACGTCAAATATTCTGATCCGATGCTGATATACACTGTAATAGCGCGATGAGCTTGTATTTACCCTACTTATCCGCCCTAGTTCCTGTGTATTTGTCTAGGATCAGTTTTTGTTTTATTTGATTTGAAATTGCACTTCGATATACTTGTTTTAGTCAAACCATCCAATCATTAAAGCATTAAATTTTAGTAGTATATAGGTGTAATTATATTTTTAGCCAACTATGGGATTTGGGCGATTATTACCGCGAGAAGTCTGCTGACATTCGGGATCGTCGTCAACGGAGCTTTCGATCCGGTTGCATGAATAATTTCGTTCAGAAATGTGGCATCAATCCGGAAAAACACTTAAACAACACTGTGCGACTTCAGCGAATCCTGGACTGTGAAAAGGAATTTATTGACAAACATAGAACAGCGACAATTAGAATTGAAAATGATGCAGTTGATGAAATGATTAGCGCTGAAAATGATCATGGTTTACTCCAGATGGAAGTCAAGTATATACCGTGAGTATGATGTGATAGGCGTAAATTACCGAGCTCCCCGTTGTGGGAGCCCGACCCCGACATGACACGTGTAGATCCTGATCAATGGCATCGCAGTGGGTCCATAAATACAGTAAAAGACGAAAATATGTGCATAAAAACGAAATCCTAATAAAGCTCGTTCGTAAATGAAAGTGCAAGCGTTCTTTTTCGTATACGTTTTACGTTCGTTTTTATGCACATAAAATTATATAATATCACTTGTGCATGTAAGGATACATGGTATCTGTAGGGCGCCCAATTTCTAATTAGGGTCTTTCCCAACGTAACAGGGGTATCTGGAAATATGGGATGGGTTTTCTTGGGGCTGCCACCGGAAGAGGACGATGATTTGAGTAGTTTAATTTTATAATAAGTGGGAGCGGAGTCGAGGAAACCACAACTACAATACAAACCCAGTATGCCAGCGAAATCTCGAGCCTGAAGTCAACGATCCCCAGAGGTGCAAAGTGGCAAAATGCGACAAGGTTTGTAAATGCATGGTGGGACTTAGGATACACCAGAAGAGAATGCAGGGAGACCGCTCAAACAAGAAACGTTTAGATTGTTGAACGTGTGGGATCGCATTCGACTCAGAGAACACAAAAATTAATCACGAGAAAGTGTGCAGAGGCGCTAAGGCCCGGGATGAAGCTCTTCGCCGGTGTGAAAAATGCAGAGGAGACTTCTCCGAAAGCAACATCGCTCGTCACCGTAGAGCGTGCACGGCGAGCAAGGGGGATTGCGGGGCAAGAGGGAACGTCAGATACCAGGATGCTGGGGGCCCAGCACGGGTGTATCGACCAAAGACGTCTGTGTACGATGGCTGTGGTAAGGAGGTCTCGACCACCAATATGGCGCGCCACAAAAAGACATACGGGGGGCGACAAACCTCTGACGGAGGTGAAGGTCCAGTTAAGTCAAGTCATTTTATAATATACAATAATTAACGATTATTGTCGGTGTTGGAAAAATTCGGTTAGTTGGGGATAAGAGATAATTAAAAAATGTCGGAGCACGGTCAACATTTTGGCGTAATGCCAAATCTAATGTGCAGGCGAGCAAAAACTTTAGGGGGCTGCTTGACGTAGTCGTTGCGCTGCCACGCGTCTAGTGGTGAGATACCCATAACTACCAGTTCGACACAAATATTTAGAGCCCGAGATTGTCGAAAATTGGCACCGGTGACTTCTACCATAATTTATGTTTCTGCAATTTTACATTTTATTACAAAAGTAGATCCGTTAACGCAGTATATACTGCGTTAACGGATCTAGTTTTTGTAATAAAATGTACAATTTCAGTGATAAAAACATAAATTGTAGCAGTTACGTATGTCAAGGCTTATGCATTATATATACAGTCGCGGCCAGAAATAAGTGCAATCGAAAACGATCGAAATTTCGCTTAACCGAAATGTTACAATTTTGAAATTTGCTTAATTGTGCGAAAATTGAAAACGATCGAAATTTTGTTTAAAATCGAAATCGAACGAAATTTCGATCGGCTATTTTGCACTTATTTTCTGGCCGTGACCGTATATATACACATACATTATTTGATCAGAAATGGTAGGTGCTCGAAACGTCTTGTAGTACACTGTTCGATCGGCCGAATGGTAGCAGTCATATCCGGGGCATACCTGTAGCTGAGCACAAGCCGAAGATACAAGCATAATCGTCTCACTTGCTACCGGTTAGCCACGTGGACTCCGGGGAGGGAGCTCATTCATGATTTTTTAAAGTCGTTGTTCTGCTCTGATATATACTGATCATGCGCTCATAATAGCCACAAGAAATATCGTGAAAATTTTTTGTTTGTTTCTGTCACGCACAACACATCTTCGCTCAAATGGATTTAGATACATTTTTTCATTTGAGTGCAAAAGTGCTGAGGATGTCCTCTTTAGTTCACCGCGAACAGCTCCGACTCTATCCTCGGGGTCAAGGCATGGCAAAAACGGATTTTTTAATGGTTTTGTCAAATTGGTCATATGGGTACCAGTCTTTCGCTGCTCAACTCTCGCGGTACAATATTCGCAACTAAAAAATTAGCGCATCGAGATCTACAAATTTGCTGAAGTCGACTTTTTTGTGGCTCCGCTCTCTGGGCCGCACTAGGTCCGAATATGGTTCGTCGACCCTTTGCCAGAAATAACAGCTTTTTGAATTTCGTCATGTTGTTGCGTGTTTTTACATTACAACGAATATATGTACAGTTACAATCAGAATTAAGTGCTCAAAAATCGATCAAAGCTTCGTTCGATTTTGATCGTGTGCATTTAAACGGAAATAGATCGTTTGAACGAAAGTCGATTATTTTAACGAATTTCGATTGCGTTAAAAAATAATTTAATAAAAATGTTAGTTCGCGTTTAATTTAACGAATTTCTATTGTGTTGAAAAAATATTTTTTAATAAATGTTAGTTTGCGTTTAATGTAACGAATTTCGTTTAAACTAAGATCGATCCATTGCGATTTCGTTCGATTTTATTTGCGTTCGATTTTATAAACACTTAATTCTGATTGTAGCTGTATATTAGGTTATCAAGCACTCCGAATACGACGGCTTTGTTATTAAGAATTCAACTTGACTATGTTATACTTTTTCGTATGGTTTGAAGGGTTTTACGATCGACGAACCCGATTCTAAAAATGTGAGTTTTAATTTGTTTGGTGTCGCTTGCGAGTTACTAGTTTATACTGTGTTCAGTTACTTTATTTGAAGATAAGGAAATTTAAGATACATCTTATTTGGTTTTATTCTCAGGAAAAATTTCGAAGGTTCGTCAGCGAAACAGATTTTACACCAATGGTGCTCATGTAACAACGTTTCTCTGCCTTCATATACATCGGTAAGCGCTTTTAGAATGTTGCATCATTTTGATATATTTTGATTAACCTCGGCGTCACTACCGTGAGTTTCGACAGACGGCACGGCTTGACAATACTACATTCATATAACCACGGCCTAATGCAAAGGGTGGATAAGCAGTATTGGTCTAGACGCAATTTCGTTTGTCGGTCTCTGCGTCCACAGGTGTCTAGATGCTGTTACGTCCATCGACATGTACAAACGTACATATGTAGATATTGTCTGCCTGTGTTCGAATTTTGATGAAGTTGCCTGTATTCCTATTTGGGTTTATTTTTACTGAAGCTACACTATCCGCCGTAATGACAGCTGTTCGGCCGCTCGACAGGCGACTGTCATTTGTAGCGCGTTCTATTTGATTTACATTTCGTCAAGTTTTTAAATTATTTTTTAGATAACCGGATTTAACGGCAAGAAGTTTCGCTCTGTCACTGATGTCTGCGCAAGACGATTTAGTTCGTCGTTTTGGTGAGTGCTTGAAAAAATTTACTCTTTGACTTACTGATTTATATTTCAAAGGTTAGCGTACAATCGAGGCCAGAAATATAAGTGCAAAATTATTGATCGAAATTTCGATATATTTCGACTAATAGCGTAATTTCGATTGATTGCGATTAAAAGAAATTGATTAAAATCGCTTTCGATTAAAATCGCAAGCGATTTCGATTGTACTTATTTTTGGCAGGGGCTGTATGTTTGTGAACCCAGTCTCTAAAGGAAAAACATTATAGCGTTATTTAAAGCTCAATATACTTTAATTTGCAAACACGACCAAAAGCAATAATACAATGCTACGTATCTATTATAAATCACTATAATTTATGTGTTTGCGCTGTTTCAAAGATTTCTCGTCCATACCATCAGTCTGACATCTTTATTCATATTGACTTTGAACGTAACTGAACGTAGAGCCAAAT
>JASANE010004839.1:0-30718 GCA_030248225.1 Trileptium ribeirensis
GATTCCGTAACCGAGACAGCGTAGCCGGATGCGGAGCTAGTCGCCGGTTCCAAATACGCTACGTATTCTGCAGCCAACGTTTCTGTTTCAAACCAACGATCAATATAAGCCGGTGAATTCATCGCGCTGACCGACGTCGGTGTCGTATCTTTTGCCGAAACGATATGGCCCATCTGTTGTGGTGGTGGCACCATTTGAGGTATTGGCTGACTTTGAGTAACCTCAGTTTCCGTAAGCTGTTCAGTAATACGTACTGCTGCAATAGCGTCTTGTAATTGTTCAGTTCCAACGATCGTAGTTTCCATTGTATCAGCCAGCGGCTGAGCAGTTATATCGATTGGCTGTACATTCGCTAAAGAGACAACCGACGACGTGGGAGCAACTGATAGCTCCGATGGATTCGGTTGGGTTGTAGCAGTTGTACTCTCCCTGGCCGTAACTTCCTGCCCTATCACCTAATCCACGATCTCCACGTCAGGACTGGATTCCTCCGAAAAGGTTTTCTGTTGCGCACGTTGCTGCACCCTTTCTCGTTGTTCTTCCACATGATAGGCATAATCCGATAAAATTATTGGTGCCACACCATAACGTCGTCGTTGATCCTCGGTAACTCCCTGTCGTAGCGATACGCTGATGACTTTGCTTTTCTCCCTCGTTAGGCGAATACCGTGCAAATTAATGTCAGGTCGCGGTAACTCCCAAGCACGCTGATATTTGGCAGCTACAGTGCTCCAACGTATCCGTTCCGAAGTATCCAACGCTGGATACATATGCTTGATGTCCAGTTCATCTGGATCGCGGACGTAAATCATCGGATAGGGTTGATGAAAATGAAAATCTTTGCATGTCCGCTGACACAGCTCGAAAAACTTCGGCATAAACCCTGCTTCCACGTCTGGATATTGTTTCGCCTTTTGAAAACTGAATTCGATTTGCGGAATTTTCAGATAATCCATCGGCAAAAATGTCCATAGCAAATCTTTCATCCATTCCTGCACATCCTCGATCGTTTTTATTCCTCCATCCATGGTTGAACGTTCCTCGGCTGCCATGATCGCCAAATCAGGTACTAAGGCATCCATTGCGGCGTATATTACGAATTCACGGTACGATACCCGTTTTCGTGGAGCCGTTTGTCGGTATTCCTTAACTTTCTTCCTGTATTCCTTAGGTGGTGGCGGAAAATAGTCGTAGATAGTTTCGCCAAACGATCGCATTGCTATTTCTCCCCATGGTGTCATTGCAGGTCGTTCCTGGTATAACGTTTGTCGAAACTGTTCATCCAGTCGGTTGCTTTTCGGCGCATATTGCTCGTGTTCGTACTCCATTTTCAGAGCTTGCAGGTCAAGCCAATGATCCGCTTTAAGTGGTGGCTTTCCACGTAACACCTCAAGACGTGATAAATAGTGCCGATCGCAATGGCCAGCCCACGTAATAATATACAATGTTTCGTCTTCCAGAAACTGACGCAGAGTGTCCGATATGGTGAGATAAAAAGCAATCAAATCGATGAAGACAACTAAGCCTTCCATCGTAGCCAACTGGATCGTTGCAGCAAAACCCTGCTTTACTCCTAGCCGAGTCATATTTCGGACGTTAAACCAGGACTTGGATAAGAACGGTGCCACACGTCCGTAACGCGAATGTCGTGGATAACGTGTTGCCAACGTTACTCCAATACCGAGATCATCCTGGCTTAGCAAATCCCGTGCGTTTTCATCCTTCAACCATTGTGGTACTTGAAACGCTTCACTGTCTAGACCGAAGACATTCCAACTGGACTCCCTCAGCAGTGCCAATGCCATGTCCAACTGAGGTTGAGTTCGCACACAGATGACCATCCGTGCCAAACCAAGTCGACGATAAAACAATCGAGCGTACGCAATAATCTCGATTTGACTTTTGGTGCGCTCCTTGATTGTCGTATCCACCAACTCCGGCGGTCTAGAATAAATATACGTCTATGATTATACAAATTATAGGGTCCCGTTGTTCTATATACACTTTATAATCCATAACAAAACAAAACATTATTTCAAATGAACATCTCAATTTCTGTTTAGACATAATATCACGAATTTTAATACACAAATTCTGAACAAGTTATAACCAACATTACAAGAATTTGACAAATTTTGTTGAAAGGTTCACCAGATAACATTAAAAATTCCTAAATTATGTGACCAATATTTGTAACATAAAATACTGTAAATCGGATTTTCGAATTTTAACAATTTAGCGAGAAGGATATCAGATATTGGGTTAACAATGTTAGAAATTACAATGTGATATAGGTAGCTACAAAATTTGCCAACTTGCATGACTTTGCATTTGTTGTAATACTATGTCTCATACAATTTTGCTCAAATTCTAAATATGTTATACAATAACTTAACTATGGGCAACCAATCTGGCCACAATTATAGCAACTTTGAATCACGAAATCTATTAACCAGAAGTTTACCAAATACCGTTTAGTAAAACTTAAAAAGTTGTCAAAACACCTATTACTAATTAACATGAAAATTATACCCACAAAGTTGCTACAACTGTGCTCCTACGCTGCATTCAGCACAAAACCATTGTTCTGATACCGTTGGCAATTTATTAAGCCCTACACAGTCTAAATGAAACCAATGAGGTTCGGAATGAGCCCCATCGCAAGCTACCCATTCATTTAGACGCCGTGGTTTATTTTTACCGGGTACATTGGGTGCATTAACTTGGCGACAAACCCTACAAAGGTCTCTAATTTTAGGGTTCATAGGAATTTTACCCCGTAAATAGCTTAAGTATTGTTCTATATTACCCAGGTATAATTTCACCATATCCTTGTGGACTAGTAAATCCCGACCCCGTGGTTGATTAATTTCCCGAATTTCTAGATTATGACCATCTACCCGTTGTACTCTATACAAAGTGCGAAATAATGGTTCCAACTTTGGATGAAATCCCCGACCACGAGCAGTCTTTTCCAACAAGAATATTAAGCTGCCCTCGACAATGTCCGCTCGATTTGCCGAAACACGTTGATCATACTGTTTACAATATTGCTCCTGAGTCCGTTGTAATTGGTCTTTACATTCGGTCCATATTGCTTGTAGCTCAGTGTACAGATCCTGCACATATTTTTGCACCGAATCCGAATGTACTTGCAGTCGCCGTGGTTCCTCGGCTAAATCCATATCGCGTCCATAGTTCATACGATAAGGCGTTTCACCGGTAGCTACGTTTGGTGTAATACGGTACGCCATGCAGACAAGTGGTACATACTCATCCCAACAATCCGGATTCTCATCGGCAATTTTACGTAGGACACGAATAAGCGTCTGATTCCAGCGTTCTACCAATCCGTTGGATTGATGATGATCCGCTACTACAAAATTGAGTTTCACCCCACGAGAACTCAAGGCTTTTTGATGTGTCTCCGCCATAAATCCAGCACCGCGATCGACGATGACAGTTTTTGGATGCCCATGTCGACTGGAGACACCTTGAATAAATGTAGCCACGATTGATTTTGCCGTCGTATCTGGTACAGGAAACGCCTCCGGCCATTTCGTCAGATAGTCTATCCATGAAATAATATATTTGTTGCCATTTTCTGTAGCGGGTAATGGACCGACGATATCCACACCTACCGTTTCCCACGGTGCATACGGTATAGCAACTGGATGCAACGGAACTTTACGACTTCCACCCGGATTGAAGCGATTGCAAACAATACAATCTCGTATAAACACATGCAAATCCGCTGCCATATTTTGCCAATAATAACATTTCGCAATTAATGGATAAGTTCGCTCCCAAGCTAAGTGACCTGCAAAGTCTTCATGGTATCTTTGCAGTAATTCCCGTCGAAATGCGCTTGGTACCACTAACTGGGTGAACGCTACAGCACGTCGCTGATGCCGATAGCGCCAGTGTAGATGGAACAATAATTGATCTCGCAAAAAGAAATCCCCTTGGTTCCGACACAGCCACCGATAACGTTCATTCGATAACCCTGCCACTTCACCATTGGCTAGCTTGAAAGCTCGAATTTCCTCAATCTCCGGATCCAATCGCTGTTCCCGAAGGATTTGTGCTTGCGGCCACGGCCAATCTTGGTCGATAATAGTGTGGCGCAAGTTTACCACATCGTGTTGAATCGGACCGCGATTACTTGCTTGTTGATCCTTTTGATCGCCAATGTCAACATCCACTGCATACGCTACCGCGTCGTCGCGTTCATAAGCGGCAGGAGAATAAGCTTTTTCGATATCTTCCTTTGAAATTTGAAGCAAAGGCGGTCGACTCATACCATCGGCATTCGTTAACTTAAGCCCTGGCATGTACTTTACCTCAAAGGAATATTCTTGCAACTTGATAGTCCATCGAAAAAGTCTACCCGTAAGTCCATCTAAATTCCGACGGCCATTCAGTATATACGTTAAACATTGATGGTCAGTATACACTGTAACGTAATTACCTATGAAATATGGTCGATATTCCTTGAATGCACGTACTATAGCCAAACATTCCTTCTCAGGTATGCTATAGTGCATTTGAGCAGGTGAAAATTTCTGCCCACCATAAGCAATTACACGAAGTCGACCATTTTCATCTTCTTGTTCCAACACATTGCCTACACCGTAATCACTAGCGTCCGTAAACAAAACAAAAGGTCTTGTATAATCCGGATAGGCTAAGATTGGCGTCGTAGTGAGCGCTTCCTTCAGCTGTTCAAAAGCTACATCACATGCTTCCGTCCATCCTGACGAAAACTTGACTCCCTTAGGACGCTCCTTCGTAGTTTCGTACAGCGGTGCCGCAACAGTAGCGTAGTTAGGTACAAACCGTCGATAGTAATTGGTAAGACCAAGAAAACTACGTACTTCCTTCACACTAGTAGGCTTAGAGCATTTTTGCACCTTTTCGATTTTACTAGGATCCGTACTTATTCCGTCACGTGAAACAACGTGTCCAAGGAATTGTACCTTTTCCTGTGCAAAATGACACTTTTTCCCTTTGACCTTAAGACCGGTGTCACGCAGTCGTTGCCAAACTTGATGTAAATCAAATAAATGTTGCCAAAAATTTGCTGAAAATACAATTATATCGTCAATGAAGCACAGACAACTGATTCCCAGTAATCCCAGCAACACTGTCTGCATCGTACGCTGGAACGTAGCAGGTGCATTGGTCAAACCGAACGGCATACGATCCCATTCGTACAACCCTTCATGGGTAACAAAAGCCGTTTTGGGTTTACTTTCCTCATCCATGCGAATTTGCCAATAACCTGATTGTAAATCCATAGTGGAGAAATAACGCGTTCCACGAAGTGATTCCAATTGCTCATTGGTACGTGGTAATGGAAATGCATCTTTCACCGTCAACGCATTTACTTTACGATAGTCAATACAAAAACGTAACGTACCATCTTTCTTGTGTACCATCACTACTGGACTGGCCCATGGACTGTTTGATGGTTGTATCGCTCCAGTAGCTTTCATTTGCCCAATTTGTCGCTCAATTTCCTGTCGCATCGCATGCGGCGCAGGATACGCTTTTTGCCGAATAGGTGGCGCAGAACCCGTGTTGATTGTATGCAACGCAACACTACAATCGCCGAGTTCCTCATTCGACTTAGCAAAAATATCACGATGTTCATCCATTAGTAGTTGCAGATAGCGTTTTTCCACATCATCCAATACTGATGACGATAAATCAACACCAGGTATTGGTTCCAGTTGATCCTTGCAGCTATTTTGAGTTATGAGATATTGCCGCAACTGCTCCGGATTTATCCAATGCCGCTGCACCGGCTTAGGCACAGAGTCCAACTCCATGTCACTAGTTTGGAGTTGACCGATTTCTTTTATTTCCTCGTCCGGAGGATAAATATTGTAACTGGCTATAGGCTCGATTCTAACACAAACGAGTCCTTTTGGAACAATTACTTCCGAATTAGTGGTATTGACGATAGGCACCCAGAGTTGACCACCAGATTGGACAACTCCTACAGACCTCGCGACCAGTATCGTTTGGAAAATGGCCGCGCCATCTTCCGTTGCTTCCATTACAACCTGGGTGCCAGACGGAAAACCTGTGGATCCGCCTGTATCTCCAATACAGAGACCGTTCGTCCGTCAATTTCTTGCTGCTTTGCAGTAAATCCACAATCCCGATCCACTTTTTGATAATCGCGAGCCATGAAGTTCCACGTAAATACCTCGACAGGCATTCCTGCCACCACGACATCAGGTCCCGGATAAGCGATTGTTACTTGGTATTGCTCGAAGAATTGATGACCAAGAATAACCGGATATTTTAGCTCCTTCGCTACATAAAATGGATGAAATTCCACCGTAGTCAACCCAATGTTGACAGGTATTTGAACAATTCCGATACATGGTAAATCACCACCATTAATAGCACGTAGGCGCTTTGCACTATTAATGCATGGCCAATGACTCAAGGACATTTCATACAGCCCTGCATCAATCAAGCTAACGTCTGCCCCAGTGTCCACAAACGCACGAGCAATGACATCGCCAAGAACCACGTCAATAAACACTCGTCCCGTTTGTCGTTGGTTCTTCTGTGGCGTCGCGGTAGCAAAAATTTCCGTACTACAGATAGTATCCGATACCAATTCTTGGCTTTCTTCAGAACTAAAAATACCCTCTTCGATACAGCCAAAATCCCAGATAACTTCCTCGTCGGTCGTGGATTCCGTTGGTTCTATATTCAAGTGGTTGTTATCATTCTCGGCATCCATCCATTCCGTAATCTCAGCTACATGAGGAATTGGTCGCTCTGATGGCGTTTCAGGTCGGCTTCGTTCGCTCGTTGGTGCCGCCGACGATGTTGGCAACGAAGGACAGTTTGTTGACATATGACCGAAACCAGTACAAGCAAAGCATCGTCGCCGAGTGTTCACTAGTGGATTGACTCGAAGATTGGTACCAGTACTTAGTAAAGTGCCACCTCCAATACGTTGCTGCCGTCGATTTCCATCAGCACCAGTATTGTCATTACGTGCATTATTCCAAGGATTGCGCACAATTGCAGTATCTGTTGTTGTATTGGATTTTGACGCGGTCTGCAATTTCATCTGCTCGAAAAATTGCTTCATCATCTGTTGTAGTTCCGCTGTAGATGAATCGCTGACTCCCGTTACACTATTTCCCATCGTTCCGCCAGCAACTGTAGTCGACTGAGTAACAACCCCCGTCGTCGGTGTCTTCGTTGGACGAACTGGAGCCGCAGTGGCTCGCGGTACAAGCCCACTACGTGTAACCGTTTGCACTACAGCTACTTGTGAACTTTCGTCGTTACTATCCGGCTGTTCGTCAGCCATTTCCAATTCTGCTGCCGAAACATCTTTCATTCTAACCGTTTTACGCAAAATCCCAGGTCGAACATTTCCATCTGATCCATCCTCACGAAAATGCGTATCACACCGTCGCAGGAAATCATAACGTTCCACGGCAATTCGAGCAGCTTCCTCCACATCGTGTCGATCTCCACATCGAGTTTGGATATCCGCTCCAATCCCATGACGTAAGCCTTTAAGGAACGTGAAGAAACATTCCGAATAATTGTGCTGTTGCTCGATCAGACTGAATTTTCGTAACCATGTGGCTTGCAATCTTGCTTTAAACGCCATAATAGTTTCACTTCTGCCTTGCACCATACTTGCTTTGAAGTCATTCAGCCGATCGCCAAAGGATTTCAAAAGATCGTAATGACGAAGAAATCCGCGTACGTAATCCTCATAATACGCAGGTTCCGGTAGCGTCGACTCAACCGCTCGAAGTACGTATCTAGCTGATTCTCCAGCCATTGCTAGGGTAAATAATGTTACCTTATGCGTATCCAATCGCACATGGAAACTACGCAATGTTCGCTCAAAACCTTCTAACCAGCCAGGAAAATCGTCACCTTTGAATTTTTCCCATGGATGTCGAAGCACATACGCCGGTATTTCTGGCATACCAGAAAAAGTCGACCAAGCCGAAGCTCGACCAGTGGCATTCGCATCGGTCCCGCTATGCAGCTGCCTTCGTAATTGTTCTTGTGCAGCAGGTTCTCGAACTGACAAGATACCAGGTGCATTCGCGGTAGATGTTCTTTGTTCCATTGGATTGGCCTGCGAAAGTGATGGACCTCGCCGCCGTCGATCGTCTTCCTCCTGCATAGTAGTACGCAAGATATCCAATTCAGTAGGTTTGGTATCTGGAACTGGTCGTCGAGTTTCCTGTTGAATTTCGCCAACCCAATCACGATAGCGAGATTGCGTGTGTTCATACACCGGTTCCTTTACTATCGCTTCACTTCGTACCGGTAATCGAAAACGGTCACCAACACGTGCAGGATGAGTGGGATCCGCTTGAATTGTAGTCGGAAGACCACCACAAACAGCATTTTCCAGCGCTTGATACAATACATTCTCAGCTTCACGAACCTCAAACTCATCCGCAGAAGTGTGCCGACTGATGACGCTGCGGTAGTGTTCGATCTCCTGTGCCAACGATTGCATACGCTGTTCCGCAGTGTCAACACCTTGACTTATCCGCTTCACCCGAGTATTGCTTTCGCCTGATTCCCTATAAACAGACTCTGCACGACTTCGAGATCGCTCAACCGCGATGCGATCTTCGGATCCAAACACATCGACTCCACGCTGAGGTTCATCCTGACCCAATGGATAAGGAGGTGGAATATATGGTGTTGGTCTCGCTGCACCCACTGTTCTTCCATATTCCGACTGCTCAGAAATTACAGGTTGCCTACGCCGAACTCCATTATCACTGGTATCAGTACTACTTTGTTTTGCTCCTCGCCATTTATCTGCCATTTTCCGACAATGATCCTGAGCTCGCGTTATCTCATCATCCAAGTCTGCGAAATAACGTCGTCGTCTTGTAGTTGAAGACAATTCCAATGGAATATCTCTTTCCACACCTGGATTCGCAGCTATTACTGTAACGTCTGGTTCAAGCGGAATAGGTTGCCGCCGCCCATCTGGACGCCAGCCCGTAGAGGCTGTAACTCTGGGTCGTCGTGGTATCCGAGAGGTTGTTCCGACTCCCGTCGTAGCAGCAAACGTGAAGATAGGTGGTGCCACTGTGGAAAACATCGCCCGTTCAGTGGTTGTGGTTGATATAGTTCGTTCAACCTGGTCTTCACATTCAACAAACACACTATCTGGATCCCTATCAGATTCCATTATTATTACTCTGATACCTATTATAAGTACGTATTATAAATTCACTGAAATTTTCAACACCTGATTCCTTGATTTCCCAAGAATCATAACTCCTTACCAACAGTTTCCAACGGCTAAAATAAAACACAATTCATGATTATACAGAAATATACCCGTCCTATCCCCCTATTCCCCCGGGTCCAGCCAGTGGTAGGGATACGGGCATTCTATACTCATGACCTACCTGTGTCACATTACGAATTATTAGTGCATAAGCGAGTGCAAAAAAAACAATTATAGAAAAATTTACAATTACCAACAAAAACTTTACTAATACTTACAAAAGCGGTGGAGGCACATAATTTGGCTCCTTGAGCGCTTGCCGCAAATACCGTTGAGCATGTAACGCATGCCGTTGTCGCGTTTCAGCCTCGGTAGGAGGTCGCTCCGAATCATCCGCCGAAGTCGATGCCCGTGAAGGTTGTGCCGACTTCCCTCGCGGCGGTGTCGACGTTTTGCGCCGTTTGCGTGAACGCCGTTTAGGTGGTGTCCAATCGCCCTCGCTATAGTCGCCTTCGGACGCGTGCGTCTGATATCCGCTATAAGTGACATCCTTAGAAGTGGAAGCCATGCTGGAATTAGAAAAATGTTACAACATTACTTTCCTATTACAATATTTCCATGCATACCAAAGCTCCTTCACAGCAACGAACAAATCGTGCTGGTAACGTGCAACAAGCAAACATAAACTTAACAATTAACTTTTCAAAGTGTTTATTTCCAGTTAAAATACCTTTCTACTTCCCAGCAGTACATTTACACTCTTAAGCACCTTTACCATTTAAGATGTCCAGCATCATACCCTTACCCTATAACAAAACAGTTAACCATATATCTAACAAATTAGATTTTGACCAACTTTAGCAAAATATGTGTAGAACCTAAACGTTGACAATGACATGCCTCGTCATGGCCACCATGTGAGTTTATCGGCCTTCTCCACGGTACGTTTCTAACCAAAACGTAATCGACATCTCCAATGGTGGCCACAGGGAAAGGGGTGGAAGCTAAGAGCGAGTTCGAGAATTGCCCAAGAAGAAGTGAAATCAAGAATTAGGGATAAGAGCCACCAAGGGATGCACCGGTCTACCAGCGGTCGGAGATACCCTTTATCACTGTATGAAAGTTGCGCGAGTTTCCCGCGATAGACATGTCATTGTCCCGGGCAGGGATATCAAGTTTAGGTCGATGTTTGAAGCTTGATTGCGAATTAAACTGACTAGGCCGTGTGAACGCGTATACCTTAAAATAAACTACCGTTAAACCAATTATGCGGACTTAGACCATTGGTTGCATTAAAAAGTAAATTACTATGGGATAAAAATTGAGAATTTAGGTATGAATAGGATTGGTGCATTCAGCACCCTTTTAGATGTAACATTTCCAAAATTAAGTCAAAGCTAAAGTAAATTTTAGTTAGCAGAATTGCATATCCGTGCTAATTCTAACTGTACCCTGGCGAGTCCGGAGAACATGCCGTGGGTAATGAATTTGTGCTAAAAATGTTTAAATAAAACTGATGAATTTCAAAATCGAATTTTAACTAACGTTATCGAATATGAGCACTTGGCCCCTCAACCTTTGTACCCCCGGCTAGTCCGAATGACAGGCCATGGGACCTTGATAAAGTTTTGGAAAAGAATAAGTCATAACACTAAGTAAAACTTTGCAAAAGTTTAAATTGTATAATCGGATACACTTAAGACCTGATTAGAGAAGTTTTAAAAAGAAATTTTGAAATAAAAAGTCAAGAAAATAACATTACAGTATTGTAAATTGGAACGATAATTTACTTAGAGATTTCTCAAATAATTTTGCATGGTGACGCCGTGCCCGTTTAGACTAGTACACCCCTAAGTTTGGAATTCACCAGAACGTGTCCGAGGTCGCAGGTTCTGGATAAAGCATGTGAAAGTTTTAGACAAAATGTCACTACGGCGACGAGTCCGTATAACGGTCCCGTAGTGCATAGTAAAAAGAATTTAAATGAATTTTGGTATAACTTTTAAAGAGTAAAATTTGGAAAATTATTGTGAACTTTTATCAGAGGTGAACAAGCAAAAGTAAGTGGGAACTGTATTAGTTCTGAAGGCATCCAAGCTCTATCTCAGCTCGACAAGCGGCCAGAGTTGAGATACAGACCGGAGCTAGACGGGACTTCTCGTACATCTGTTAACTTGTGAGTACACATTCGAAGTTTCTGTTCCCTAGGATAACCATGTCCTACATAAAATAAAGATTGGTGCTTTACTTTTAGAGATCGTAATATTAAGAGAACAGGATTGCACCAGGACGATAAAGCTCTAACTATTTACAAGTCGTCTGAAAAGAATTAAAGAATGAATAACACCGTTTAAAATAACGTGTCAAGCAATCCGTTGAAACGAGAGCTTTCGTTAACCATTTAACAAATATTGCCGTACAAATGCCAATTGAGTAAGGGCTAGAGGATTAGTGTGGCTCTGCCACCTTACCCTTATGACAACGAGGGGCCCTGCGTTGGTGACCTGCACCATCTGCCCGTGGTAAATAGCGTTCAGGAAACTACCAGTAAAATAAATAAAACGAAACCATCAGCTCTTGCTGGCCAAGTAACACACAGAGTCGTGGAGTAGAAATTTTTATTACCCAACGTTAGCTGGAAATTTATAAAGATTTTATGGTAACACGGTTAGAAAACAACAAAAGACTATATAGCAAAAACTTAACAAAACCCCTGGCATTATGCACCAGGTATAACAATGATAACGAATTTCCCACATAGTGAGATCTTAGCGATAACCAAAAGTTTCGCACTGCGTAACCAATTTTACTTATAACAAGTTTTTCATAGTTTTTGGGTTTTTAAGTAGTTTGGAAACATAGCGTGCGATCATGCATTATGGGATACATGTACCTTAAATCGTACTACCTGGAGTATTCGTGTGTTTCGCGAACCTGAAAAACTAAAGAATTTTATGTGTTAGTGTTAGGGACAAGTGACACAGGATTTTCCCTAAATAGAACGTGGGTGTTGGCCCATAACTGCCAAGCCCCCTAAGCGTGAAATTTCCCCGGCCTGTGCATTGGACAACCCCTAGGCGAGGCTTGCGCGAAGACATAGTTCCGACAACTATGCCTCACCCTAAGGAATGTTTACAATGTCACAGCCTTCGACGATAGAGCAGCCCATGGTATGGCAGCCTGGGATCCAACGGGTGGTAAAAAGGTGCCGGAAAGGTAGAAAGACCAATCCCACCCAGAGGTTCCCGTTTAAGGAATGGGCTGCCCTTTTTCTGGTCTGCCTTATAACCCGGCTAGGTCTTACTCTGCCTAGCACACCCGCCTCCTCGGCAGGGTCCAGAAATGCAGGTAACCTCCTGCAAAGTCACTGTGATTGAACCTATGCAGGTGTGTGTGTATTCGTGCGGGAACACTACTCATGTGGACCTATGACATGTAGGGGTATTTGCCTATATCCAAGAAATATACTGTGCGCTCTAGCCAAAGTTCGTACTTCGAACAAGCCGGTATCGTCCCCCTATTCAAAGCAAAACAATACTAAACCCAAAAAAAACTTCCCAAGCAAGACTCATATTAACCAGGGCACTATTATAACAATGATCGGAAAAAACCAAGTAACTAGTCAATTCGCCCCTATTAATAAGAAGTAAAAGATAAAAAAACAAAAGTGAAATTCGTAAACACATGTTCAAAAGGAAGAAAACACGTAAAGTATGGAAAAAATATACCACTATATGCATTAAACGAAAAACACAAGTAATACGCATCAACCACGTCGGCGTACATTCATAAACTCTTCTTACTGCATTACGCAACGTATATATATATCCAGCCAACCAATTAGCTATGTCACGCCGTAGTAATAATAAATCTAACAAAATTTATTTATTAATAATATTATTATTTACGTATATTAAACTTGTATATATTAGGGAAAATGAAAATTTAACAACATTTAGGGTTGGAAATAGAGGTTATATAGAGGGATCCCATAGGGGTTAATTATATTTCTGAAGGGGAATAAATGAGTGGAAGCCCCTTTGATAGTTTCAGAGGTTTGAGCATTCATACATGATTAGAGAAAGTCAAATATGGATATATTTGGGTTTAGGAGAAACTGGTGAAAATTAGAGGAACCCAAGATTAATAAAAATGGAATTAAGGGGTTTCCAACACAGGAAGAAGATGGAATATAATCTAGCAATAGGGGAAAATTGTACGTTATGAGCGAGTCATACGGCGGTTCAGCGAAACAAGGAGCGAGAAGTCTGCGAGCACGCTGTGGTCTTGGGTGGTTCGGGGGAGGCCAGCGTTTCCGGTGCTTTGGCTAATGATGGGCCGCGCGCGGACTTGGAGAGTATTCAAAATGCGGTGTGCGGTGGGAGGGTTCACGAGCGGGCCTTACAGCACATGTCGTATTTTGGAAGTAACCCCAGAATTTCGCTAAGGCGAAGCACACTTAAATCTTAAAAAAGATCTAATTCGCTTGGAACAAATTCCACACTTCAATCGTTTACTCTTCTTCGCTCTGGTAATCAAGACACAATAAAACATCACCCTGGTCGGGTGCATTCAAGGAATAAAATAACGTACACTTTATAAAGTACAATGCACAAATATTCCGGGCACCACACACGGTGCCCTGTATTTCGACTATATACATAAGTAATTTGAGCGTGATGCGAGCCAGCTATCTATTCTCGAACTTCTCCTAGACCTCACCCTTAAGGTGTACTATCAAAATCCATACTCGCCTAGCTTATTTTAATCGTATAGACGGGTTGGCGACATTGCAGGTTATGAGCTCCGTTTTGTGCTCTTTTAAAAACACGGAACCCGCGTCCCGAAATTTGTTTGATTTGCTACTTATAACTTGGTTAATTGTAATGCATGAGCTCCATTTGGGCTTGGAATAACTCGTACATGCTAAGTCAATTCCGCCAGGTAGTATCCTCATTTACCGCTAAAAGTACGTTCCGCCGAGACTGGAAAGGGAGCGACGGGGATTACGAAAACGGGGAAACAAAGGCCGCGTCAGCCAAATACATGGATCGATGTTGCCAGCTTTCCCATATGCCTTGTCTACGACCGGGTCGGCGTCCGAGTCTGAAAGGTTGAACGTTGACGGAGCGCTGCGTGTATTATCTTTGCGGTGCGTGTATTATCTTTATCTTACGAGGGCCGGTCTCGTCTAACGGGACGCGAACTCGGGCGGATTTAAATTTTTTTAAATCTACGGGCGGATTTAAATTTTAAATTTCTACGGGTGCTTCGCAACCAAGCGACTCTATCTCGTAAACGCTTATACACTCTCTTGTTTCTTTTCACCGTCATATCTCTTCAAGTGGCGCTGCATGGGTGCCTGAACGTGATCATTGCCTGCAATACTTAGTGGATTGCACATTTCCAAGCTCAACGACGAAAGAGCACAGCGACGGTTAACGGGCGAATTGCGTGCGATTTAATCTTTCGGCTAAATCTTTCCCACATGACGCGTTCTGGCGAAGAATCACGTTCACCCCAACCCAGTCTTTTCGCACACCCTTTTTCTCTCTCTTTACCCAGATATCAGATGTATCTACCACGCTCTGAAGCCAACCGCGATCCGACGTCCGTCCAGCATGTGTCGGTTCGCCTCCTTACTTGTAGACTTGAATTCAGAAACTGATACGGCGTTGCGAGCTCGATTGCAACAAAAATTTGGGTCTGATACGGGGACGGAAATTTTTTTCAATAATTCCCGGGAATTTCTGGGAAAAAATTTCCTTCCCAAAAATTCCCGGGAATTGTCGGGAAAAAATTTCCTTCCCAAAAATACCCGATTTGTAGGAAAATAAATAAATAGAATCATACACACAAATTCGATCAGTTGGCTGGCTAGCTATTAAACACGCACACAGCGTCGAAGGCAATGCTAGCGCCAAGGGCAACACAAAACATTCATGCACATCATACGGATGGACAAAAGAAAAAATTGTTTCGAAATGACAGCAGAGCCCTTGCAACTCAATATATATACTACCTAAATCCAGCCAGCCGGTATAGCTACATATCGGTGTGTTTGTAGTATCTATGCAAGATTAGGAGACGGTATATATATTATAGCAATAACACTACTATTTCCCACACAAAATAGCTGCGGTTAATAATGTTTGTTGATCCGTGCGTATATTGACACTGATGGCGATGATACCAACACTACACCAAATAACATCCAAAAACTTAGCTTAAGCAAGCACAAACAAAGTAAACTTCGACCTTGTCGTTGCTAAATAAAGGTTTCTATAGCCATAAAATAAAATGATTTGACAAGGCTGGCCACACATTGCGACTGCATGTCAGTCCCATGGAAATTAAATCTGCTTCATATAGCGAGTATCAGACGATAGCGGTTTGGGCGAATATTTGAAGTGGAACTGGGGCGTAACAACGAGGTGGAAAGTGGAGGTCTAAACAAAAATATCAATTGATCACAACACTATGTGAAAATGAAGCGTTCCAACAAAAATATCAATTGATCACAACACTATATGAAAATGAAACGTTCCAATATCAATTGCAATTTTAATCATATTACATCAAACTTCTAATAACATGCCATGTGTGACGTGAATATGCTCACTATAAAAGAAATCATTCAAATTTTTTTATGAACGGAAATACATAAAGACTTTTGATTGCGTTTCATACATGCAGAGCTCAAGGTCGTATTATAAATATTTTGTTTGTAATACTGATGCGACTGATAGGACAAATGACCCTGGATCCACTGTTCTGGGAGATTATAAGCAATCCTGCAGCAGCTTATGCAAGATGTTGACTCGACGTTCTTTCGAAAAATTAAAAATTTTGAAGCAAATAATGCTCGAATTTCGTTTGGTTTTGTTAGAATTATTAGCGTGCATGTTTAAAATTTGTTCAAGATGCGTTCGAATTTCGTTCGAAACATGCTCACCGATATTTGTTCAAGATGCGTTCGAATATCATTCGAAACATGCTCACCGATAGACAATATTTTGACGATTTCAATTCGATATTCGTTCGTTCCTGACGAGTACAATAGGACTATAATCACGTTTCCCGATTGTGAATAATAAATATTTTACAAACTCTGTGTACAGCTCCGCTAAAAAACACAGCGGGATCTTATGAGAACCAGATATACAAGAAATCCAAACCGTCGGAGAGCATGGCCTAGATTAGGCTCTAGGCAGATTTTAATTTCTCACGGTTTAGATTTGAGCATCAAATAAAACCATTACTGGCGTCAAAATTAATGTTCAAAAATATTGTAAAACAATGATATAACTGACCAAAAAGATACACATGTTACATTTCAGGGCTATTTTTCGACCCCTGGAATATTATGTCACACATTTGTTGATAACGATTTCTTTTTGTTGGTGGTTCTTCGCTAGATATTGGAACCTCAGAACTGGATTGGTTCCCGCTAGGAGATGGTATGTCAGATACTCCGAAGCGATTTATCGATCTATCATTTGAGTCTTCGTTGTCAATACGTGAACTTTCACAAAGTTGTGTAGATAGTGGCTGATTTTGGCCAGTAGTCTGCGACGATAATGAATCCGAAGTCGAGCTCCCCGTAGTAATACTGCACAGAGATCCGGAACTGCTGCTAAGTGGTGACAGATCATTATCACGGGGAATTTTGTCCAATGCTTTCGCATAATAACGAATGTAATCACCCTGCCAAGATATATTTAATAAACTTTTCAACAGCTCTGGCGTTGAAAGATCAGCGCTGAAAGATTGCTGGTAGTCAAGGTAACTAATGTTGAGTCGATCAAGCGCTTGAACATTGATGGCGTTAGGTGGACATTTGTAATATGCCATACTGCCGCCTGGCTGGTCTTTCGCAATGCCTGTATAAAGTTCATCGTCACGGTCTTTGTGAAGTTCTTTGAATGCAGATTTAATTTCGCCGGCTGTTAAATTTTTCTTCCAGCGCGCGAGCAAAGTAACATTCACAAACTTTCCCGGGAAGGTGAGAAGCAAACGCTGTATTTCATCGTTGCTCAGTTTTACGCCACTAGGCCTCAAATGTGCTTTAGATTTCTTGAGACGATCTTGAGATTTCTAGAGATGATTTGATATTTCATTACTTTGACGTCTTATGATTTGCATTATTGTTAGTCCTTTTTCTACGCAACGCTTTGATATCACCTTGCTGATGCAAGATATAGCACTTCTTCCGCCGTACTTTGATCGATTTTGTCGTACAGTTGTTCGATGATGTGTATCGCAAGCGATATTTTAACTGCGTTCGTCAGATCTTTAGGAAAAAATCCCTAAAATATACAGATGAGAAATTTTAAACTTCAAGTGCAAAAGCTAATTTTTCTTGTCGAATAGTTTAATACAGTAATTTCAAACTTTTCAAACGACCGCACGATATAATCTTGTATCAGTTGATACACTTACCCTACTTTACGAATCTTGACCGGCCTATCCTTTTTATAAATTTAAACTAGTATGACAATATAGAACCAGAAAATATTGCCGAGCGATAGCTCAACAAGTTTTTGTATCGAGTAAATTCCGACAGGCCTATCTTCTCTAGAACTTTTTGAATCATGGCTATATTTAAGCGTAAAACATCCCATACGAATCTTTGCCGGCCTATCCATTCTATAAAGTTAGACTAGATTGAAAACGTGCAAGCCGGGATTTGAAGAAGCTCTTTGGTTGAATATGCTTTTTTAAAATTAGGGCATTCAGTATAATTCGCAGCACATACTGAAATTTTACAACACATCATAAATATATTAAAGTATTTTCTCAAATGAGTATAAACAATAATGTGGTGTTGACAAAAATAGGGTGACATATAGCGATTTTAATGCATATTCATACAATTCTTATGCAATGCCAATTGACATAGTGAGCATAAATGTATTACTTGAGCAGCGTGACATGTTTCCGATCTTTTTGATGAATATCGGATGACTTGTATGAAAAATTCAAGATTGCTAAGAATTTGTTGCAATACATATATACGAACGCCAGTAAAGTCTATAAATGAAAAGTGTTAATTAGTCTGTGTTATCTTTATTTGTTTCCTATTCCTCGTGAGAAAATTTTTAATTTCACATTATTTAATAAATTCAGAGACATAGTATTACCAAAATAAAGCTTATTTTAAAATGTTAATTATAATTACACAACAGATTGCTCGGTTATTCAACGTATTTTATATCTCATTGGAGGTATTATATAATCACTTGTTTGAATTACACAGGAATACTCAGCCTACGCTCAAATTATACCTATATCCCTAAATTTCTCAACAATGCCGCTTGGATGCCAACAAAAACTACAGGTTAACTGAGATAAGTAGGAATCCCACAACATAAGGCTGCAGAAACGAAATAAAAAACATATATAATACAGATACCATGTAGACGGAACAAACAGGAACGCTGAGTGCTAATACATGTTCATTTAACGACATTGCAGTCATTAAAATGTATATTGTGGTATTTGACATTTGCACTATGTGAATGTATACGCACAGGAGTGCTAAAAGTTGTGTTTTAACACACGGTACCAAATGCAGTGCCGTGGCATGTGATTATCTGAAAGATCACACATATCGCTTACTCAGTGCACATGAATTATCTGCTCGCCTCATGGGAGGGTCAATATATGAACTTGGTTTACCGTTAGCATATTATATATTACTATATGAGTGTTGTCACAGAAACTATAGCACCAGGCGCTGGTTGACTCCACATCAGACACCGAGGGATTCAATATAAACTCACTACCCGTAATGTATTACTAAAACGAAAATATTGGAAAGTAAAATATGATCATTGACTTGATAAATACTTCTAAATATATACTATGCAATCAACACGATCCCCCACATAATCTGTATCACTAATTAAATACAATTGAAAGCAACTGGATTAAATACACGTCACGTTGTTTCATGAAAGCTGGATCACGATTGACATATAATCAGTAGAACTGTGGGCGAAGATTACTTAACGCAATAAACGAATACATACAAAAATTTATTTACAAAATCGTAACTGAATCCAAAATCTAGAGATCTAGTTTATAGAGTAGAACAGAGCTGAGCCTCCTAGGAGCACCTGTTGATTTCTTGCACAAGCAGATCCAGCCTTAATTCACCTCGAAACCAAAAATTGCGGCTTATTCTAACGCGAAGCAAACAAAAACTGTATACAAGGACGGGGTTAAAGATAATGAATGTATACCGCTCGGCTGAGAATTTAGTACAACAATTCGGACTCAAAATCTGTGAAAATGTGGCAATTAAATACATGACTGCTAAAATGGAACTGTTATAAACCGACAGATTACCTGAATGCTAATCGTTCCCATAAATTGTTTAGAACGCCCCGCATGCCTTCGTTATTTTCACGTTTACTTGTACGCATTTTGTCCAACGACGCCATAACTTCGTCTGACGCAACGACACAATGGTTGTATATTTGTAGCCACTTCTGTAAACACGCTTTAGCTGCATCACTCAAATACAATATCTTTTTGCATTGCTGTCCACTTTTCAAATCCTACAATTACAATATATATATTAACTGTTGGGTTTACCGCAGGTCATACCAAAATTACCAAGGTATTATTTTTAGACTTGATGAACAAAAACACGCCGTATTAATAAAACATACACTGTATTCTTCATAATAAATAACTGGTAACATAAGAACATAATTCGTATAATGCTTAATCTACACATTGCTAAACCTATATCCTGCGGTGCTGTCTGAACCTAGCATCTAATAATAATTTTGCAAAACAGGAGCATAGCTAAAGGAAGCATACGGAGCCTTCCCCCGTTGCAGCACTTGAAGCACTTGAAATATAATACAATGTAAAATTCATGTTTACGTATGAAAAGTTTGTTTAAACTATGCTCTCCCCAATTACATTCGGTGCCTTTCCAAGCACAATTTTCTGCCCAAGCTCTTGTAGCAACACATTTCAAAAAACATTGTGAAAGCCTTAAGGATGCCAGCTAAGAATAATATTTAACTGAGTGAGGTATGTGTCTAGCTTGTTACACAGTGCGCTAAAGTAAACGCGTTTTTGACATAAATAAGCATTTACACACATTTTAAGCAGACAGGAGGGTCCAAAAACGATGGCGACGTAGAGTGCACACCTGCGTTGATATTAATTGCACATTTTCTTATGAAAAGGCAAATATAAACCTTTCGGTTAAAAATATGGAAGTCATTCAGGGACTTAGTCAAGAGGTGTGCTATCCATGCCCCTTGAGACATAAAACACATAAGTTATGTCCACATTTGTGTGAAAGACGAGTTTCAGCTGTGCCCTCTTATCACGTACAGTATCCCATTCTGCACAACTTTGTGACAACGCCTGTGAAAATATTATTTGCTACCGCCTATTACGTGGCAATCGTTGAATCGATTTCATATGTTATTAATAAGATTTGGACATATAGTATTCAATAAACGTTAGTTTACTTAACGTTGCGCAGCCTAATACCTGTAACGCATATCCAATGCATATGTATTAATATATTTTTGAGTGAACTCATCAATTTTCCTCGTCAAACGGCTGCAACCATTTAGAAGGAATCCAAAATAGATTATACTCACGAAGCCAGAGATTAATTTTAATGCTGATATGACCAGATTCAACTGCCGAATACAAAAGAGAGCTTTTTGGAGTTCATAAAAGCTCATTCATCAGACAATAGTTTTGACGTATTGGATGTCGGCTCTGTGGCGAGTCAGCGATTATAGCTTAGTGTATACTTTCTTAGTGGTCGCTAAAATACTATCCATTTATGACCCAGGTTTTTGGAAAGCCAAGTTTAACATTTGAGAAGCTTTCAAATATTGTGAATTGCCGAGACTGACAAAATGCTGCTATTCCCGAGACTGACAAAATCACTCATGAAACCGATCACTCGTCCAACATGAGACTTGAAGAAAGATTATAGTAAAAGTGTAAATATTAATGTTTTATAAATAATTTTGCATTAATTTACTAGTCATACAAAACGAAAATATGTCTATTCCTAGAAACAGAACACCTTTACTGTATATTGAATATACTTTATACTGAAGAAAGTGGGTATGACCCCTGACAAGTTTAATAAAAAACAGTGCTTCGCCTATTGCTTGGTAATTAATGATAGACTATGTACAATGGTTTACCTACTTATAAATGGCCTATAATATTGGCGCAAGTTTGCTAAGACTACTTTTATCACAGTACTACACAGTTGTTAGTTATTGATCTGTTTCAAAAGCAACTATTATGCATTATCCGCCATTTCAAGTATTAAAAAACCAGGGCAACGTCTTAACAAATCAATCTGCCACATAGGCTCGTCAAAAAGTTCCCTATAGGGTAGTTTTTCCGTCACGATCGTGCAACAATGAGCGAAAACATGTTAGTTTTGTAATTTTGCCCTTTTCCATTGTCAACCGTTGCGTCACTAGTAGCAACACTAACAGCATTAACAATTATAAAGCTCACGATATCAACTTTTGAATTGCAAACAACACAGTAATTACGGATATGGTGATAAAACTGGTTAGATATATTATTCCATATACGGCACCAATCAACGTGGTACCGAGTAGCGGCCGTAAATATTGCATCTGCAGTCTCGTTATCAACTCTATTCATTTTCGGAGTATGCAATTTAATATTGTTTTTAAATTAACTGAGAAAACACAAACGATTTTATGTGAACATGGTAATAACATTAAGCACTTGCAATTATCATAATTATTTAATTTCGATGGGATGTTTCTATGTCTTTAATCAGAGAATCCCAAATAGTACCATTTCAGCTACTATAATTTCTAAAATATTCGAACTCGTCAAAAATATGAGTAATCTAGTCTGATATATTGCCATGCATTACCGTTATTCTTTGTCTTAGCAAACCTCAAAGGTCTTCAATGGTCTGGGTGCCATCAGATGATGTAAATTGCTTTGAGTGATTTACAATGTAATGTTTAAATAATAAGTCTTTTACAAGTCCTATAAATCCCATAATCGCCGCGGTGCACGATGCAAGAGCTTGATATATGCTTCATCATTAAATGGTACAATGTTTCCTTTGTTTTGTTCAGTACGACGTGTCTTTGTAAAGCTTTTTAAGGGTAGTTAAGTGGGGGTGTTGTCATTTTTCGACAGTGTCAAAGGCACCGTTTCGTTGTAGTTTAATTCCCGGTATGCAGCATACTGTCTTGTCAACTTGCATATTTTCTCGATACAAATATAGAAGTTTTCAGAAAACTGACAACACAATACTATGCAGCATACTATTTTGTCAACTTGCATATTTTCTCGATACAAATATAGAAATTTTCAGAAAACTGACAACGCAATACTGGCTCCTGCATTCGCTGAAAATTTTACAGGGGGCATAAATCGGGGAAGCTGAATCGGAACTGTAGGGCTCGGAATTTTGCCAGGGAGCGTGAACGGAGGATCTCTGACTTGAGTTGAGGTGAATTTGGTATCAAATTTAAAAGGCTCAATTTGTTAATAAACAGGCTCCGAAATATTGCAAAAACGTCTTTATTGAGGTTAAAAGCAACTTTTCAGCCATTTGTTGAAATTAGTTAATTTTTCAACTTCGAAAAGGTATTTTTGCAAACGAATTTTTTATGTCACCTGGGGGCGTAGGGAGTGTTTTACCGCGGGTAAGCCAAAAATTTTGCCAGAGGCTTTTTGCCTGTGGAGCCCAAATTTTGACACGGGACCCCAACCGGGGTGCACATTTTTTTGCCACGGAGCACCGCAAAATGCCAAGGCATACTTTGGAGAATCCAGCAATTATTCAATAATGTACCGCATTAGCTACAATGGGCCTTGCTATTAATTCGACAAAAAGGTAGGTAACTTCATTTGAGATTCTGTAAGAAACAATGTAGTAGTTAAGGGTATGACTAAGTCTAGCCGGGCATTGTTCAGGACGACTCGAGCTGGCCATAGCCTGAAATTTTTTTCTGTTTCTCACCCCGAGTAATAGCGGTAAAACATGTTTTAAACGTATTGGTATATCTAGAACATATCTTAATAGGGTGTAGCCAAGGCGCACGTGGGGTTGGTGCCCACCTTTGCAACTGTAGGTCTCCAATTGAAGGATCACAGAAAGTGAAGCTGTACTCCACCAAGAAATACCAGTTCCTCCTAGAAAACATTCTGTCTAAGTGTACTAGGACCAGTTCTGGCCAAGGGAACCCACCTCCCCCCCCCCCACTTCCCCTCTCCCCGACCCCCGCCCCCTCCCCCCCCCCCCCCCCGCCGCCGCCCCCCCCCCCCCCCCCCGCCCCCCCCCCCCCCCCACACTTAATCCCCTAAGCGGGGTCCTCTGGTCCTACCGAGATTCCCCGTTGGTGCGTCCCTATGCGCTTTGTCACGTTTCTGACCTTAGAGCATTGCACAACGGACTCAGTAGCCTAGAAGATGACCACATGTAAATCCTAAAGGCTGCGTTGACGGGGTATATTCCTGAAATTTGGTTACCAATAACAACTACCTATAATAGCCTTGGGGCACTGAGGCGGAGGCCCCAGTACCTTGATGGTCAAGATCTAATTACTAGCGCTAATGTCATGCGCTGGGCGGCAAGCTTTGCTGGGTGATAATCGACTGTGCGAGTCTCGCGGCGGGGGCGCTCCTGATAGTTCGAGTAAACACGGGTATAGTGCGGGTACAAGAGGCTGCTAGCGCGGGCCCTAAAGCAGGGTCATATGAGTGAACTGGCATTAGCGGATGAAATTTACACGACGCGGTGTGGTAGTTTGCTATAACGTAGAATTCACCTGGTTTCAAGGTCCTCAAGGGTTTCATTTGAAAATAGTTTCTAAGACTTTCACCGGGGTCAGGAAGTTAGATAAAACTCCGAACTGCTTTAATAAATTAGACGCGGTTCAACTCGTTTACTGTTGAGTCACAATTTTGCACACTCTATAAACACCGCCCAATTGGGGCGTACTGCACATTATATACAACATTTACATTGCAACGATACTGGAGTCGGGTACCCTGCAAGATACCCTAAGGCATACATTACCCAAACTCCAGAGTGTTTTACCCCGAGAAATTTTCCTTTCGCTCGAAGAAAGCCAGACAACATTTTTGATGAAAATACTAATTCTCCTGGGACCTTTCCAGTTGCGCTTTTGTTTGAGTAAAAAGGCCGAAGATCTAGAATTTCGTGCAATTTCAGCGGCGCCTGGAGTGGCTTACGAACGGCCTAACTAATTCGACATTCGCTCCCAGAGAGCTCCGGGAGTGGGCAGCGACCTGAATTTTCCCCGTAGTTGCACGGTTAGAAAACCCACGTACTGCCATCGCTCAGTAAAATTTTCAGTTCGCCGCCAGCCCAGTTTCGTTTTCTGCTCAGCTAGGGAGCCTCTTAGAATTTTGTCACGTACGGGCCCGCAGTCGTTTGCATCGCACACCAACCAGGATCAAAAGACTCAGCGAGCGAATGAGGATTCGCCGCTGCTGCTCGACTTCAGACGAGTGACGGACAACTCGTGCCCTCCGAGGATGCAAACGGCTACGTCCCCCACAAGTGCTGCTGCAATCAACTCTACATTTGGTTGAAACGTTTCCAGAGATAACCCTTGATTTGCCCTATAAAATTTTCACATCCTGACCCGGTTGAGTTACGATAAATTCTTAATAGTAGGAAAACTTTTTTCTTGCCCCTACGCGCCGAAATGATTGTCGACCGAGACAGGCACGTGTCGTCGCTCGGCTGGAGATGATCTGTAATATTCTTCGATCAAGGGCCAAAACTCCCAGGGCTCCCAGTCACCGTAGCTACACGACTTGGGGACACCCGAGCGTTGCCCAATTTTGTGAAAGTTGACGCATTCTCACTTTTCTAGAGAACCAGCGGGGTATCGCCCACGACGGGTCAAAACCGCGATGAAGATCGCGACTGTCCCGGCACTCCCGAAAAGTAGTTCTTGAGGACGAGATCGCTTGCCTTAAGGCGAGAAATGCAACCAAGACGTATCAAGCACTAACTTTTGCCTTAACTAGAAATTTTGCTCCTCAACACTTGCCCTAGAATAGAATTTTGGTCACTCCTCGGACCTCTGAAATAAGGAAAAACGTCCGAGGAGCGGGGAACCAGTCGAAACGTGACCAAGTAAAATTTTAAACAGTTTTCTATGCGTTTTGTGAATTTCGGCGGGGTCCGACCTTTACGGGCGCGCGGAGCATCCTTCCGACGCTCCAACGTCCGCAAAGGGCGGCCCTTGCGTGGTTGTGAAAATCCTAATCCCAGGGGAGGCTCTCCACCGTAGGGGTACGGTGAGAAACCCGCCCTGGTATAGCAAAAGAAAAACCGAAAAGAAAAACCAAAAACCTATTAAGAATTCAAACTCCTAATTTGGCGACAAACGCCAAATCTTAAAAGACACATATCGACTGGCTCCGATCGGGGAATCGGGCAGTCTTCTTTTATACTGTCTACCTACCCCCCTGGTTGGTTTTGCCCCTAGAGCTGTCAAATCTAAAATTCAAAAATGTCGAAAATATGGGCAAACATAAACATATGCATACATATTGACGCATTGAAAACCGTAAAATCGTGCACCGTAGTGCCCAAATTGTACATCGCCCGACGGCATTTATAGTAAATACAGTTCGCAGCTACAAGTCGGCAAACAATCAAAACAATAGTAGACACTGGCCAAGCGACAACCATAGCGAGATTAATTGTGTTGGTCGACGAGAAAACAATGGACAGTGGGGCCCTCTAAACAGGCAGCCGACGAAAACAACTAAACCTCGCGCTGGTCGGCGCGAGGTTTTCAAAATAAAAGAATATATCAGCGCTTCAGGCGCTTTTTGTGTGTTACAGTTTTGGTAGATTTTTGTTAATAATTCAGGAACGAGAAGGAGTAGGCGGCCGGGGGCGGGATCATATCCATGCCCTGGCTGGTCGCCTACTGACTAAATTAAAATATCTTAGGTACTCCCTATAGGTGGCCCATTAGAGGCAGATTAATGCGTGCACGATAGGGAAATTTTGGGTCCCAACTGAGTTAGGGGGATCCCGTGAAGATCGGTTGGGGCGGATGGCCCCGGTTTATGGTGGGATGATTAGAATAGGACCTAATTGAGCTATAGGGCTCCAAAAATCGGGAAGTTTTGGTTTTAGATCTGGTGATTTAGGGCCTTAAAGTTGGATAGCTTAAACGCCGGATTGAGGGTCCCTAAGTACATACGGGTTGGGGCTAGGTTGACCCGCAAGACCAATTTTGAAGCCTTAGAGATCCCTTAACACGATGTTATCACCCCCTTTTACCTGAACATTAAAACCATCCCAGAATTTCCAAAATTTGTACACCCCCTGGAAAATGAAACTTTTCTTACGCTGAGCCAACTTTATGAAATCCTTCATTACGTATCCAAATCTCCCACACAATATCTATGTACATAGCATAACTGCCAGCCTCCTGCGTGTCAGGACAGATCCCCCTAAGTCCGAATTTAAAAGAAAACCCCTCTTCTGAACTTTGATGAAGATCCTGCACTTTACCTCGGTCCATCCTGACACACAGGGCATACACAACTTCCATTTGACATTTGCAACAAATATTGACGCATTATATATATGTGCACACTTTGGTCCGGGATGCGCACCGGAATCGACCCTAGGGCACTTAATTCAACAAGATTGTTAAGTCGATTGGTGATAAAAACGTGAGGTCTTCCCCCTTGTCCCCGACCGATCCGACTACGCATCCCCACAAACAATGACTTAATAATACAACAATATTTACCATGATGCCACAACAGTCCTGGGCTCGATCGGATACCCCCTGCAGTGGAATTTTGATTCAGTTTTGGTGCGAAATCACCCCGCGCACCTCGGGCTGGTGGAGCGTGATAACACATTTATAGAATACGATACAATATTTTCATTTTATTGAACACAAATATCAATGACATATGAATGAATTCCTGGATCACGCTCCACCGGTATCCGATCGCCCTTTATTCCCCAAATTTGAGGCCCTTCTGGCCGGATTTTGAATGTTTAAGATTCCACATAAAAACTCGGGCTGTTACATCTCTTAAAATTTTTTGGATTTTATAGACTCCTTACTTATGGTAGTAAGTTAAATTTGTCGAGATGTGAAAATAAAGTGAAAATTTTACGTGATTAGTTCCATGTGATGCACAGCCCTTGATGTCCATTAAGTAAAATTAGTGTAAAATTTGAAAGATTGGCCCGTTTGGGCGTGAAATTTGTGAAATTTAGCCCGTTTGGGCTTAAAATTGCCCTAAATTCCGAATAAAATTCCAGAAATTTCCTAAAATTGTTAAAAATTTGCTAAAATTTCTCTAAAACGAGGGTAGAAGGACGATCAATTTATTAGGAAAAACGCGTCCCTTCTCCCTTTATTTTCGGTAATTTTGGAAGTTTTCCCTTATGGCCTATAATATTTTGCGCCTTTTGTAAAATTTTGTGTCTTTGAAAATTGATTTTCCGGACAAATACCGTTCATTGTTACTCATGAGACCGAATATGTGGCCTCTTGCCGCATGTAACATAACAATATGTACAACACAACAATATATATATATAATTGCAGTTTATTATACTTCTCAGCACGTACCTCCACATTTGGGCTTGGGTTTAAAAACCGTTCCCTTGTTTATTTTCGGGTAACTCCCAGGAAATGGTCCGGCCGCCGGGGTGCCTATTCCCAGAAGTTCCCGTCATTTGAAATTTCGGTAATCTTGTTGGAAATTCAGGATTGGGTTTCGCTTAGTCCGCTCTAATTTGGTAATAGAAGTTATTTTGATCAGATTAGTTAGGTGCCGCTTATATTACTCGCGATAATTAGTTTGACTACTTCTGTTTGGACTGAAGTTGTACTTTATTTGCTCTAACCCAGGTAACAAACTTTCCTATTCTTAGGTCATTCAGAGGTGGTTTTGGTCCGTTCTCGATTCGTAGTTTGGCAATTTACATTAGTACACTACTACGCTCGCCCTGCGCTGTCCTACCGGTTATTTGCTATGCTTCATTTGTGTTCGACGCAGCTCGTTATTCCTCGTCCTACTTATTCTAATCACCCTTATCCTCTGCCTACGTTTTCTAAATTGTTGCACGCTCACTCCTAATTCTTTGATGGTCCACGTTTTATGCCCCTTATTATACTTGCCTACCGCGTTAAGCGTCCAAGTTCGGCATCGCGCACCAATTGGCTAACCCACTCCCGCAGATTTCGCAAGCAATACCTGGAAACCATGGGTTCCTCAAACTGTGGGCGCTCCTGCCATTCCATATGCGGTTCGTCTCGTTCCCAGGCGTCGGCAGCGTTAAAGGCGACTGGCCAGTTCGGGAAGTAGACGTTGTGGAATGCGTCATGTTGTTGCCGATGGTTCGCAACTATGCGTTTAAATTCGATGGTCCAGGACATTGCATCCTGGTTGGTCGCGGCCCATCGAGGTATCGGCGGTGCGACAATCACGGGCGTGCGTGTTGGTACCCGCCGCGATAGCATCCCTAGGTGACGCTTAATCTTCTTGAAGGCTGCATTTGGGTTGGTCGCATGGAGCTGTTCCGGTTGCGCCTTCCGATAAATGTATTGGTAGCCTCCAAGTAAGATGACGCATTTGGTTAGCGGTGTCAGGACAGCGCTGGCGAGCTGGATCATGCGGATTAGCGTGGTTCCAGGCCATGCGCAGACGAGCCACTTGTTGTCGTTGGCTATTTCTAGCAACGGCAGCGGGAGCGCGTCGCCCATGATGATGACGTGCGGCCAGCAAGCGTATCCGGAGGTGAGATATTCACGCACCTCCTCCAAGAGCCGCCCCATGACATTGTGGCAATGCCTGGGTTGTTCGCCCTGCCGCAACTGTTGAAGTGTGCGCCCAACACCCCAAAAGGTATCGGTCGTTACCTCCAAGAGCGGTCGGGTGCCCGTTAGGTGTAGGATCCGCGCGTAGCCGGGAATGCTGAATTTACGGACCAATATTGGCCGCATGATGTGCTCAAGCAGCGGTTTGAGCCGAGCACTTGTAATATTGTCGACTAGCTCGTCTTTCAGTGCCCGTGCTCTCGCTTTGATTTGCTGCGGCGTCCCGATCATGTCCATGAGTTCTTTGGCCGCTTCCATCAGGCCGAGTACAAGAAGCACTCTTACTTGATAATGTTGTTCGACGGTCGGAGCCGTCGTGCCGTCATGATGGAAGGGCGTTGGAGCCTCGTGCATGTTGGCGAGCTCCGGCCACTCGGTGCCGTGGGACAGGAAAGGGACGTACGGTTTCGTCAAGTCAACATGATACGTTGGAATGACGGGCAGGCGGTACACGGTTGCTTCAGGCGGCGCATACGGTCCGGTTATTGATAACCGTCGGACCGGACCGCCTTCGGAGCGTCTGATGTCGTTGCCATCGCGTTGCCGAACGCTATGGTCCACCTGACTGTCGCTGCGTCGCCGAACGCTGCAGTCGTCCTTGTTGTTGTTTTCGCGTTGCCGAACGCTGTTGTCCATCTGTAATAATATAACCTTTATAGGTTCTTTGTCCTCTTTCGCAATAGTTGGTTTACGCCTCGCATACTAGTGCAATTTGATGCAATTGCTGCATGATCTCTACCTCGGCCCTTGATTTCTCGCGCGCGTCCGCAGACGGAATTCCTTATGCCCTAAAGGGTTACGTGTTCTATTGCTCTAGGGTGTTTAATAATTCTCTACTAATTTCCCATTCCTTTTGCTGGAGGTACTTTTGTGCGAGCAAGTTCCTTAGCACGTCCTATTCTTCTTCTTCGTGGTCGCCACGGCGTTGTTCGCCGAGGCGAAAGAGTCCGGTACAGCGAACATAATGGCCTACCCAACTGACCAGTTCCTTATGGCATGCGGGCGCCACTACCGGTTCGGCCCATCGTTGGCGATCCTCACCCCGGTTGAACGGTCCGACCGTGTCCCAGGCTTCGGGTGCCGTTAATGGTACCGACCATGCGGGCATGATGACGTTCCGCAGGGCCTGGTGTTGTTCGGTGAGACTCAGTTTCCGCATGCGTAGCTCCGTCGCCCATGCTTCACTTGTGTAATTGACCGCGTTCCATTGTGGTGGTGGCGGAGCAATGAAGACGGCCGCATTTTCCCGGAGGCGTCGTTCGAGCACCTCCAATTTTCACTTGATGCGTTTGGTGAACGCACTGGGCGAAAAGACCTTGCGATCGGCCTACCACAGTTTGCCATAACAGCCGAGGACAATTACGCAGTCCGTCTGTGGCGTAATGAACGCGTTGGCCCACTGGATCAAGTCGGCCATCTCCATGCCTGGCCAAGCGAATACCAACCAGTTATGCTGGTCGGCGACGTTGAGTAGGGGCAACGCTTGTTCGTCGCCCACGATGACGACCTGGGGCCATCGAACGAGGCCATCCTGATGGTATGCCCGAAT
>JASANE010004840.1:0-23959 GCA_030248225.1 Trileptium ribeirensis
AGCGGCCCTGTTACACTATAAAATGAGACACTGTCCTCGCCGATAGACGTAGCTCGTACTACCGCGGTACGACGTTATCGCAAGAGTTTATCAGGGTTATGTTCTACCAGCATTTTTCGCGGGAAAGTATAAATATATCCCGGGCACCGCCGGGTCTAGCGATTGTCGCCCTTCATTATGCACAACGTAGACACCAAGGGGATGCTAAGCCTTTTCGATATCCGGTTCCCCAACCTGAAAAGGGCAGCCCTGTTACCGTCGACACGTCTGCGAAGCCCTGTAGTCAGGGCGAATAGAAGATGCCTGTTGCCATAAAGAAACGCCATGCCGCCACACACTTGTTTCGAACTTAAAAATAAGACCCCCGAACCGTCCATATCACGCAATGGGGTTTGGTATATTAGGATTATCGCGAGGTCGCCAAGGCAGCGGCATTAATTTGTTCAACAATTTCACGATCACCACCCCTGTAGCCCATAAAGCTGAAGGCGGCAAAACTCACTAGACTATTCGATGGTGGCGGCACCGAGGAGAACGAACCGAAAGGCACCGAATAAGACAGTGCCGCCTCGGTAGATTTCATAGCTGCTGCTTGTTGGGGGCAGTCGTTGTTACAGTATAACAGATGCTTTGGAATCGTAACGTGAAATTTATCTATTCGTCGCTCACACTAAGAATCATTTGTTATAAAATTAAGACACTTGAATAAATTTAGACTCAGCTTGAGTTGGGTTTGACTCAAGTTGAGTCAATCTTGGCTCCAATTAAGTCAAGCGTCGTGAAAAAAGACAATACTCGAAACTTGGCTTAATCTTTTTGCAATGTAGCAACGTTAAGCTAAATATGTAGACCAAAGCTATCACAGCTGCTACGCTCATTTAAAAACGTCAATCCCTGTTTATTTGTCTTAAATAGAATAGTTGTTACGAGTTGATTAACTGCAAAAACCACATAATACTAGGATCTTGGCGACATGCCAAGTGTATGAATTCGGAGAAATGAGAAACCGTATTAACTTGAACATACAGTGGAACTCATTAAAAATATATTCCTGTTCCGAAAAAATATTTATTAATCTGCTGTTCAATAAGGCATAGATGCAGCAAAACTGATAGTCACATATATAATACGCACGCTAAGAGGGTTAACTTTACCTCAGAACAGCTACGAATCGTGAACAACATATCTGTAATGTATGTAAGAATCATAACGAAAGCCCAGTAGCACAGAAAACAAAAACAGAATTTGCTACAGACCGCATGACACTCGTCCCTATCGCACAACTCGCCTTGTCTCACCGATTGATATAACTACCTCTACACGAAGAGATTCGTCTAAATACAGTGACGATTTAAAAACAGCACCCACGAAAACCCATATAAACTTATTTTGAGCCACAAATCTATTAATATACCGTTAGAAGTGGCAATGTCACGGATGACTATATATGGCGTCGGGCCCAAATTTGGCCTCAAATACCAATTGACCCAGGGGTCCTACATCAAATCTGTTGACACACCTACAGGTAGCCCCGTAGCCACACACCATAATTCGTTCGAATCGCTCGAGTGGTTACATAGCTCCACCTCGACAAAGTTTGACCAAAATTCTGGAAATTTGCCCATTTGCTAAAGTCCCCCATGCCCCATAGGGACCCCACCAAAACAATTTATATACTCATAAATAAAGCTTCCTAGGACACATATTTCGATATCAAAATGATTCAAATCGGCTCATGGGTTGCCGAGTTATGAGCAAAAATGAGCCTGAAAATGGCCCAGCCATGTTGTACCCCTGGGTACCCTCTTTTTGACCCCATGTGGTGGGACGTGGGTGGGTCAAATAGGAATAAAATCTCCAAAAGGCACGTCTAGAGTATTGTAACTTTCATATAAACCCTCACACGTCCATATCGGTTTTGAGATAACGAAGTCTTGTTTACAGAGAAAAAAATAAACGGACGCCCATCTTTTTCACCATAGTGCGGTCTATTGATGCGGCGTTTACGTTATAAAACGCCCGCCATGTGGAAGATTTGCCTCTGTGTGATCAAGACCATACCATGGTGCATGGTAGTCATAAGGACTATACTACGCAGCACAGGTAATGGTGTCGCAGATACCATGTTCATTACACTATGGTGTCTTCGACACCCTATGTTTGAGCAGTGGTTTAAAAATGGCGGGAAATTTAGCTAAGTGAAAATTCAAATTATTTAGGCTAATTTATTGTATCCCATAAGCCATGCCGTTTAAAGCTTTGCGTAGGAAGTGCATGGTCAGAGCGTATACTGTATAAACTTCCTGCTACGGAAAACAACAAGGCATCTTCCCAAAGGATTTTTATCACCACTAGCTAGAAGTTTAGGGTGTCCATGACACCATACATTTATGCTGATAGTATCCGAAATACCATATATAAATGCTTAGAATATACTGTTGGTGTTCTGTACACTATATCGTTAACGGTGTTACGTAGGCTGTACGTGGACAAAACTTCCACGTGACGGGCAACTTATAACGTAAATGCAGCATGAGAATTCATCAATTCCGAAGCTAGCGCTTCTCCATCTCCGAATTCAGTTACACCCCATATAAATTATACAAACATATGCTCTTCCATAACGATTTTTTCTTAAAACTCAAGAATTTTTGGGAAGGCAATTTTTCTTCCCCAAACAACTCGAAATTTTTGAAAGAAAAATTTGCTTCCCAAAAATTCCAGAATTTTCTGTTCCAAAAAATTTACCGACTTTTCTTTTCCAAAAATTGCCGATTTCTATGCCCCAAAAATTGCCCAATTTTCTGTTTCCAAAATTCTGGATTTTCTAGTTTTACGAAAATTAACGAATTTTTTCCAAAAAATTCATGAATTTTCTGTTTCTAAAAATTCCTCATTTTTCAATTTCTCTACTTTTCCTTCCCAAATATTCTATTTCCAAGAACTTCACGATTTCCCCGTTTTCTGAATATTCCCGATTTTCTAATTTTACGAACGACTTTTCCTTCCCAAAAATTTCCCAATTATTCGTTTCTATACTTTTCCTTCCCAAACTTTCTATTTACCAAGAACTTTCCGATTTCCCCGTTTCCCAAAAATTTTCGACTTTTCATACCCAAAAATTCCCGATTTTTTCTTCAGAAAACTTTCTAGATTTTCCGTTTCCCAAAATTCCCGATTTTTCTTCCCTAAAGATCCCTCGAATTTTCTGTTTCTAAAAATTCCCCCATTTTTCCATTTCTCTACTTTTCCTTCCAAAATATTTCCAAGAACTTCCCGATTTTCTAGTTTTACGAAAATGGCCGACTTTTAAATCTAAAATTTGAGCATTTTTCCCTTTCTATACTTTTCCTTCCCACACATTCCCGAATTTTCTATTTCCAAGAACTTCCCGATTTCGCCGTTTCCCAAAAATTCCCGATTTTTCCTTCATAAAAATTCCCGAATTTTTTGCTTTCGAAAACTTTCCTGGGTTTTTCGTTTCCCAAAATTCCCGACTTTTCCATCCCAAAAATCCCCCGAATTTTATGTTTCCGAAAATTTCCCGATTTTCTTGTTTCCCAACTTTCCTGTCCCAAAAATTCCCAAACTTTCAGTTTCCAGAGACTTCCCGATCATTCCTTTACCAAATAAAATGGAATTTTGTTTCCAAAAATTTACCCGTTTCCGACTTTTCTTTCCGGATTTTCCCATTTTCCGAAAATTGCAGATAATTCCTGCCAAAGAATTTCCCGATTTTCACCTTTTCTGAAAATTCCAGACTTTTCCTTGCCAAATATTGCCGAATTTCCTGCTTTCATAAATTTCCCGATTTTCCTGTTTCCGAAATTTCTAGACTTTCCTTCCTAAATATTCCCGAATTTTCTGTTTTCAAAAATTCTCATTTGCCCGTTTCCGAAAATTCCTGACCTTTTCCTGTCAAAAATACTTCCCGATTTTCCGGTTTTCCAAAAATACCCGACCTTTTCTTACCAAATATTCCGGAATTTTCTGTTTTCAATTATTTCCCGATTTTCCCGTTTCTGAAAATTACTGACTTTTACTTCCCAAAATTATCCGAAAATTACCAGATTTCCCCGTTTCCCGGAAATTCTCGACTTTTCCCTTCCAAATGTTCTGGAATTTCATGTTATCAAAAATGGCTCGATTTTTCCGTTTCTCTATAAAAATTCCGAGTTTTGATTCCTAGCTATGCCCGAATTTCCGTTTCAAAAATATTTCCGATTTTTCCCATTCCCGAAAATTCCTGATTTTGCCGTTTCCCTACTTTTCCTTCCTAATATTCCCTATTTTCCCAAAGATTCACAGATTTTATGTTTTCAAAAATTCCCCAATTTTTCAGTTTCCCGACAATTATCGACATTGTTCCCAAAAATTCTCCAATTTTCCCAACTTTTCCTTTCCAGTATTCCGAATTTTCTGCTTCCAAAAATTTTCCGATTTTCCTGTTTCCTAAAAATTTCCAGCTTTTTATAACTAAAATTCTATATTTTCTCGTTTCCCGAAAGCATTAGACTCTTCCTTCTCAATAATTGCCGTTTTGTGTTTCCAAAATTTTCTAGATTCTCACGTTTCCCGACTTTCCCTCCTAAACATTCCTGAATTTTCTGTTTCTAGAAAATTGCCAATTTTTCCTGTTTCCCAAAATTCCAGATTTTCTCATTTCTGGAGAATCTCCGACTTTTCTTCACCAATTTTCTGATCATAAGAAATTCTTAATTATCCCGTTTCCAGATAATTCTCGACTTTTCCTTCCACAAAATTTCCCGACAATTCCTGACATTTCTTTCGAAATCCCAAATTTTGGGTTTCTAAAAAATTCTCGATTTTCCCGTTTATCGACATTTTCAGACTTTTCTTTCAAAAAAATTAATTTATAGAATTTTCTGTTCTTAAAAAATTCTCGATTTTTCTGTTTCTCGAAAATTTTGTACTTTTCTTTCCCAAAAATTCTCGATCTTCCCGTTTTCCGAAAGTTTCCGACTTTTCCATTCCAACAAAATTCCCGAATTATATGTTTCAAAAGTTTTCCCGATTTTTCCGTTTCCCGACTTTTCTTTCCAAAAAATTATCGAATTTTCTGTTCCTAAATATCCCAAATTTTTGCGATTCCCAATTTTTTTCCCGAAAATTCCCGAATTTTCTATTTCCAATAATTCCCGATTTTACCCTTTCCAGAAAATCCTAGTCTTTTTTCCGAAAAATTCTGATTTTCGCGTTTCTCGAGTTTCCTCTCCAAAAATTCCCAAATTTCCTGTTTCTGAAAAATTCCCGATTTTTCCCGAAAATTCTCGACTTTTCCTCCCTAAATATTCCTGAATTTTCTGTTTCAAAAAATTCCAGATTTTCTCATTTCCGGAAAATTACCGATGTTTCATTCCCAAAAATTTCCAATTTTCAGGTTTTTCCGAATTTGCCGAAAGTTGCAGACTTTTACTTCCCAGCTATTCCCCAATTTCCTGTTTCCAAAAATCCCTATTTTCTCGTTAATAAACATAAAAACCGGCGGTCAAAACAACGAAATAAAAAAATAGTTTTTGTCTCTACTTAAAAACACATATGTACATAAAATAAAATTTTCACGCGGGAAACGGGAAGCCGTTAAATGTGACGCGGGTCACTAAACTTTAAAGAAACTTTTTTAACTGCCACAATTCCTTCGAAATCAAAAAATCGTTAAAACCATAGTAATATTACCACAAAAAACATGAGAACCATCTTTAGCATATTATGTCAAATTTATATATGCCTCCTTTTTTATAAATTTATTTTCCTATAAATTATGCAAATTTATAAATGCTTCCATTTATTTTGTCATATAGATTGAAAAAATTGAATGATTGATTCTGGTCCTTTAAATCTTGCAGTTCCAGTACCTGCTACACACCAAGAAATACACATAACTAATGAAATGGGTGTATTTATAAGGATGTACAGAATAGTAAAATTCACGGAACAACAAATATTCGGGTTTCAATATTCAGCCAAATATCAAACAACTTGTATACAGGCATTGAATGTATTATCCTGTCTGCACTTTTCCACCTTGTCAGTTTCAAATTATTATTAAATAAACGAATCAATGAAAAAGTGAGAGCGTGTGGTTTTGCTGAGTGATCATTATTTACACTGCGTTTTATTGAAACTGTTTTTGATATTTTGCTGTATTGTTGATTAGAATAGAGCATATTCCCCAGATACGTTGCTTACGTAATTTAAGAACAAGAATGTTAATGTCAGCATATTCATATTGCAGGCACTGCGATTGGGCCCCGACCAGATGAAAAGAACATTCACAGCAGGGCAACTTATGTATTTTAACAAATCATTTTTTAGACTTTGCTTCAGATAAATCATTAGGTTAGAGGCACCATGCTTAGTCACCACGAATTGTTTACCTTATTTTAACAAACTGCTCGAAGCCGAATTAGCCCAAACATGTTTTTCGAGGTTTTGCGTACAGTCGCCAATTCTTAACATTTCATTTGAAGGGTTGAGGATAAAAAGATGCTTTATGAGAAAAACTGAATTTTGAGTAATGAGCCAAAAACTATATTTACCCCGGAACACTTTGTTATCTCGTTTTTTGACAAAATGTCATAAAAAACATTTGTATCCTTAACCCTTCATTTAATAAACATTTTTTCGGCACGGACTTTTCTGCTTTCACCGTTTCTTGTTTTCCTATGTTTTAATATTCGAAAAATAGTTTAAAAAATCTATTTGGTACTCGGTCGAATAGTGGAACTATTCGGCTAAATACTGAATATCCGGAATATCCCTAGTATCTTCCCCACAGAGTAGAAAGCCTTTAAATGAAACACATCCCTCGAACTGGCACCTACATAGCACTTCTGATTGTCCTCAGTAAATGCCTTTTTAATGTTGTCAATATTAAATTTGATATGACAAAAACTTTCAAACTCATTTTGCAGTTCCTCTAAAACAACCTAATGTTTAATTTTATTTAAACTTCAACAAATCAAAAGTTTTTGTGCATATCATGTTACTTTTTACATGTTCTCTAGACATTAAAAAAGTTGGTATCTCTGTAAAACTTGTGGCGGTGTTATACAAAAAGGTATTGACGTATCTAGGAACTTTACCTTAGGTTAAGGCTAGGCTTAATATGTATCAATAACGACATATCATACATTTCACTTCCGCACATAAAACTTAGTTTGAACCGTATTTGTATAATTAATGTCCCACTTCTGTTCCATTAGAAAGAAAAATACCGAACGTGCCTTATTTTGCGACAGTAACCACAGGTTGAACATGGGCAATATGACGTCGCGCCTTCAGCTGATACCAATTATTAGGATTGTGGTGCGCCCATCTGGTCAACGCGAGAAAACAATAAAAACTATAAATAACCCATTTATAACAATACTAAACAAGGTATCTTACGCATAATATCATCACAATATTGAAGAGCGAAATAATTCAAATTACAGTTTCTGAAGACGGTTTTACGCAACCCCCGTTTTCTTGGACTCGTCTGAAAAAGTGTCAAGTTGATTTTTTACTAATGCGGAAAATTTGACAATATTTTTAAATTGGAACCAGCGCCGCTCTCTTGCTTTACAGCAAAGAAATTGCTTTCACTCAAAAATCAAGAAAAATATTGGTAAACTAAGCAATTAGCCATGTTAAGTAATCGGTTGTTTTCTATGCATCATGCACTCTTTAATTTAATACTAATGTTGTTTATGCAGGTAGTATAAAAACAAATAGTAAGCTGGCGCTTTATTAGAACTATTTACACAATAATCACAAAGTTCACTGCGTTCATTCAACGTAGAAAAACAAATACAACAATCCAGCCAAGTATTGATAAATCTCCGATCCACCTAACTTCGATGATCCATAAACGCGGTCAACAAACGTAATCGGGACTTCTTCAACGGTGTAACCACGTTTTCGAGCACGGAACATCATTTCCATTTGGAATACATAGCCACGACATACACTTTCGGAAATTAAGTATGTCAAAACTTCTGCTCGATACAGCCTAGAATATCGCAGAGTCAAATAAATGTGTAAATAAAATAACTCAAAAATTTTGAGTTCGAGGGTATTCGCCAAAATAAAATGGCTCGTCCAACGCCACTAGGTGAGCACTAGCAGCTTGAAAACGTTTTTCAGGCCCGCGAAACCTATTAGTTTTAAACCACCAATATCACTGCAGGATTATTCATTTCAAAACCGTAATTTTAAAACCGGAAACTATAATTATCAATATAATGGTGAATTATTTGACTCTCACGTCCATTTTAAAAACGGACCATGTAAACCACTTTAATAATCCATCTGCCTACTATCAATCAAACTTCCCAAAACGAAGGTTTGCGAACATGTTAGGCAGTTAATGTCAGTGTTACATTGATCAGGCCTCTTAATTTTTGCGACTGCGATGAGCCAAAAAATTACGCAGTTTTACTAACAGGTACCGACTAACAGGCGATTTCAGTGAGTCCCCAACAAAGGAACCAAACAATTCAGTAAATATTATATAAATAGTGTCTAATAAAAAGGGTAACTTTTAGTCATTTCAAAGACTACGTTCGCTGGCATAATAGAAGAAACCACAAAGCGGCCGCTAATAACTAGCAGAGTTTATGGTGAATAACGTGCGATAAAGGAGAGTCTGTGAAGTGTCCTTTAGACTTAGACAAGGCCTAGTAATCAAGAAAGCGGATAGCACACGACCGTGCCCGCTGCTAAGCATGCCGTGATATGGTCGCTACGGGTAACCACTACCCACAGTTGTCAAGACTTGAGCCCGTGCCCGGTCATCTTCTGGTATCCGTGCCAGCGCACGACGCTGTTTAGTCATAATATAATACCTTTCATGTTTGACGTAAATGTTTTAGGCATTTTGCCCTTCTAACAGTCTGTCTTTTGGAAGGAGAACACATAATATTGCACTGCATTGTTCATATATCGTCCATTCTAACTGAATGTCTTTTATATATCAATAAAATCTAGATGTGGAACTTTGGTTTTCTGAGTTACTTTTATAAAAATCGCTTCACGAATAAGTAGACGGTTACGTTTGTATCTTAGACATGGAAGGTTACATTTGTGTCTTAGGCATGAAATTGAGTGTGTTTGGTGTGCAGTACCCATGAAAATGAATTCACACTTTATAAGTTTACGATTTGCTGTCATACACGACAATATTATAATAAACTATTTATAGTTGATCATTTTTAAAATATCATTATGAGGACGATGTTTTTACTAGTACAACTGCGGTGTCGTTAGATATTACTTGCCATAGTGAACACCGGACTTCAAATTTCTACTAATATCAACGTAGACATGGGTCAGGACAGTGTTGAGAGCATTATATACGTTCTGATCTCCTCCAACTAACTAAACGATTCAATAAACCATTCAGACTGATCTCGCGATGCACCTGCTTTTAGAAATGAACCAAAATATGATCTACACATATTAATGAATCAATACAAATATCTATACATACACAAACTAGGTAAGTGCACTTTAAATAATATCACATTAGTATCTCGCATGTGAAGGTTGAAGCTAGATAACCAAACCTCCGTATTCAGCGTACCGAAAAACCTATACATAGACCATACTTGATGCCCTGCACGTAATACGTGACCAAAAAATGAAAACTCATTAGATTTTGGAAATCAGATTCGTCAACCGTAAGACCACATGGAAAAGTATACTACAGTCAATTTGGACTCTAAATAGTACAGCTATTGTAATTACGTGCTTAATAATTTTATAGTCGCTCGCTGTTAGGTAAAAACACGCAATAACATACCGAAATTTGAAAAATCAATATTTCTGGCAAAATGTCGACGAACCATATTCAGGCCCACAGCGGCCTTGTGAATGGTTAGCGGAGTTGTAGATCTTGATAAGCTGATTCTGAATAGTGGCGTCATTTTTCGAGGCGAAGCCTGTGTCGCGAGATATGAGTGCGAAAGACTAGTACCCGTATGGGCAGATTTAGTAAAGGACCCTTAAAAACCATTTTTGGCATTTTGACCCAGAAAATGGGTTCTGATGTGCGTACAACTAAACGGCACAAACTCATCATGCGCATATGAGTTATCGTGACAGAAGCAGACAAAACAACTTTTCCGTATCTTTTCCCCTATCGCCCTCAGTAGTGCAACGTAATGACTCGAAGGCAGTAAGCAAAGAGCACAGATTGAATGGTTGAGATGACTAAGCGATATTTAAGTATATGAGGTTAAGCAGTTAAGTTCAGCAGTAAACGCTAGGTCTATATCGTAAACAAATTTCCTATAATACGACCAAAATCTACCACACTTTAACAAGTAGAACAATAAGTGAAACCTAAAATTCGATCACCTAAAACTGCCGGTCAAGTCTGATACTCCAGGTTGGAGCAGAAATCGAGCGAGAAAGTTAGCTCCACGACTGATTGTTTTTCGCTGTAAATTCCATCCGGATACGCCACCGCCGGGCAGGTATCGCGTTCCAGTGACAATGTCGCAATTGGTAGCTTTTTGACGCTCGATAAACAGTGGAATGAATTTGGGATGATGAGACAAATCTGATACAATATACCAAATTATACCTTTGCGGTATTAAGTAATGTCACGCTACTCAGGGTTTGTTTGTTCAAAAATTTGGTGATGACATTTTAGTGCGTTTTTTCTCCAGAAAGTGGTTAAATATGTATTTATTTATGGCGAACAACCGTTATATTATCCTGGCATATAGTGCGTAGGTTGTTTTATGTTGCATATATTTGGTATGCTCATACATGTTAGACATATGGTAGGAGCCCAATGCGTCATAGACCCCGACCTTTTTGCATATTTAAAGATATCCATCTTGTTGGATCATCTACTCCTTCAACGAAGCCACAGAACCAACGGCCTTGTTATTCTGATAGTTGGCCTTTGTTTCCTTGCCTGGGGCAAGACTTGTCGAGTATTGATAAAGCTTATGCATTTTTGTGCCGGCTAACACCGGTTTTAAGTCTTGGGGTCTTGTTTCCAATTTTCCTGTGATATCTTGCCACAGTAATGCATAAATACTATAATAAGGTGGGGTAAAAAAATCAAACCATTTAACTTTTTTATATATCCAGAAACTCTAGTCGGGTAAAGGCAACTATATTGCAGAATTAAACCTTACTATTCAATGCAAGTGATGAGCTACTGAAAAAGCGCATGCATTTAACGTATCTTTAAACTAAAGAAAAAATTGGTGATTTTTTTACCCTTGCTTCGGGGTAAAAAAATCAAACGAGTTTTCGCCTCAGTTTCCCGTTTATAGCCAATTAACTAAGTGATTAGACACAATATTAGTGAAACCAACACGTATTTCTTTGATGCGGTCTTGTCAGCTGACGCATCGACTGTGGCGTTAGTGAGCTGATGGCGACGGAATGGGAGAGTGACCGGTTTGATGGAAGTTGTAGTCCTACAGGACGTTGTTAGCAGACAAACAAAATAGAGCAAAAATAAACAAAGTCATTTCATGAATTTTTGATTTTTTTGTTTTTTTTTACTTTTAATTTTTTAGTTTTTTTTTGAGTTTTTATATTTTTAGTGTTCATTCTGCTCAAAAGTATTTGCAAAATATATTCATCGACCGTCCTTCGCAGGAGACCGGCGTTTGGGCGACGGCAGTCCCACTTTGCCGAGCCGTTGGAAGATTTGGGCCACATGGACTTCCGTTGCGAAGCGAAATGATGAGCGCCCTCTGGTTGTCGATGCGAGTTCCGGGTCTGCAGGCCCGAAGAAAACGGATTTTAACGACACTGTGTCAACATCTTTATTGGTTGGCCAGTCCCACATAAGCTTCTGTGGGTCGGATACAACGTCTTTACGATGAAGGAAGTCCATTTTGATACCACCCGTATCATTGTCCACATTGACTACCTTGCCCCAGTAATAGGTTTTGGGGCTCTTCCAAAATACGGCGTAGTATTTGCCCACGGTACAAGAAGCGACGTCCGGAGGACCAAATTGTGCAATATCGTCCTTTACCAACGAAGTTATAACTGACTGGCGTAGCGACTCTGCGCTGGCGTCATCTAGCTCCGAGTCGGATGATGAGCTATCAGGCGGAGTGGCTAGGCGTTTAAATTTCGGCTGGTTTTTAGCCCGAGTTTCCTTGTCACGAATCTGTTTGCGGTATTCTTCGTCAGTGATTATTGCAGCGTGGGTCGAAATTTTATGGCGCCGAACGAGAGCCTTGCCGCTCACCGCAGATGCTCGTCGTCCACGTATGATTGTTTCGAGAGATGTTTCCGTTTCTTTCGGAACCAGCTAACATGAATATCTCATGCCCATGGGAGCATGACGCTGGAGGGCACTAATCAAAGCGAGCGGAGTGTCGGGGACTGTAACCGTATGTGGATCCGTGGCTGGCTCTTTCCTCAAACGTGGTGTCGACAGAGAGTGCTGCATTACAGTAGTTGATGTAGCGGGAGTTTCTGGCGGAGCGAATTCAGATGTTGACGCTTGACATTCGGTGCTTATAGATGGCTCGTCAGATTCTGTTTGACCAGGTTCATATGATCCCTCGGTTACATCCGGTTGGTAAGGTGCCGGCCGAATGTTGTCAAGTAACGGCATTCCATGTTCGTCTAGTGGAGAACCGACAGACACCCATTTGTCGTCAAGTTTGTGTTTGTTGCTGTAAAGCCGTTTTTGACTGTACTTCAATCGATCTACTGGAAACATGCCGGTCGCTCTAAACCCGGCAATAATATTTTTCGCGCTCAAACCTTGGCGCCAAATGCTACACAAAGCATCAACGAAATCTGCCTTCCGAACAGGTTCTCGTGCACTTGTAGCGGTTACTCGTTGTGTAAGATACTTCTCGTAGTAGCTCTTTAAGGGTGCAAAGCACGCGTAGTCCAAAGGTTGAAGCATATCCGTGCAATGCGGTGGCAATCGCATTATCGTTATATCGTTTTGCGAAGCGAATTCTATTGTTTCCAAGCTCGTGTGCGTCATGGCACCATCGAATAACAGCAGCAAAGGATATGAGCGGTTGATGCTGCGAATTTCTGAATCCAGTCGAAGAATATTTCTCGAGTCATCCATCCCGTTTCACTGACGCCGTAGAAAGTGTTTGGTAGAGCGTTCGGACCTCTCCATGATGACTGTAGATTTTTCCCCTTGAAAATCACGAGCGGGTCATGCGCAGTGCCGTCAGCTGCACATACGGCCAATACAGTGGTGTTCTCCCTATTTGCACCACAAGTAACCCGTACTGTTTTTGATCCCACAGGCCCAATGAGTTTGCATTTTGAGGGGTCCGACGGAAATCCAGATTCGTCACAATTCCATATTGCTTCGGGCCGATTCTGCAGGCCTAGTCGATCAACCACTTCATTTAGTTTGTCGTAAAATCCGTATATCACGAAGGGATCAGAAGTGACGTCTTTTCTTGCAAGTTGCATAGTTATCATCTTCTTCAAGGACAGATGGTGCCTGGCCAAGAAAGCATTTGCCCAGTCTGCGCCTGGCATTCCACCTTCAAAAGGGGTGTCGATCTCATTTGCCACCACATAATCCTTTACAATTTCGCTAAATTCTTAGAGCGTTAAGCCGAACCCGAGTTCTGCCATTTTTCGTAGTAGGTCGGCAAGTTTTTGATCGACTTGCACAGAAAATACAGGCTTTCGACCCTGCTTTTTTAGTTCGATGGTTCTCTGGTTTTCCAAGTAGTGTTGACGCAGCATATAAAACGACATATGATATTTCTTGGCTGTCTGTCGCATCGAGTTGCCATCTTTGATCTCCTGAACCGCACGACGAATAGACTCGTCGGTGTATATATAGGTTTTATTTTTAATATACATAATATGTTATATTTCAATATATTTCGCTATTCGCTGAAAATTTTATATTTAATTCCCTTCAAGAGGCATAAAATGGGCACCTATCCCAGTTCAACTGAGGGAATTAAAATCCAAAAATTTACAAAATTTAGCGCTTTTCAATGAAAAATGTTGTAAACACGTCACTATTAAATTGAGGTTAAGTGTAAATTTAAAAACTAATTTTTCGTAATATAATCCATTTTTTGCGTTACAAAAGGGCCTTAGAAAAAATATTGTGATTTTGTTTCATGTTAGGACGTTTTTCTTTGGGGAAGTAAGACATTGCCAAAAAGTATTAAACATAGGCGAACCAATAACCAGGGGCCCAGCACGATGGTTGGAAGTGTGGGCGTAAGGTAAAATTTCGTGCGTCACAGGGTAAAAAATCCAATTTTTGCCGAAAAGTGGGCGGTGGCGGGCCCTTGCTGTCCTAGTCTATAAGTTAGTCAAAGTGCTCGAACCGGAGGAAAACGTTTTTTGCGAGGAGGAACCGAAAACACAGATTAATAGAAGCCAAAATCACATAGACAATTTCTGTACTCACCATCAATTTAACTGACCTCCATACCACATACGTAGCCAACAAAATCTGATTTACTTTATGGAAAAGGTAAACGAAAATAGAAAATACTCGTGATATCAACATCAGAGGAGTGTGCATTTTACTGGGCATTTTAGAAATTTAGTTGGCATATTACATACTAACGGAATAAAACCACCCATAATGACCAAAAACCTACGAAAATGCTTTTAGGTCATTATATACCTTTGTGTATTTTGCAGCAAATGTATAATGAGTACATACCCATTATACAACCATGTTAGCTGAGCTGTATAGACCTTGACCACCACACACATTGAAGTTATTCACAGCATTTTGACGCAATCATGATAGTTCAAGTACATCGGAAAATTCCGGCAGAGTGGGGTTGCAACCCACGAAAGTTCATGCTAAATTGTACGTGCATCTTTGCTGCCCTGTATTTTTCGGCGAACCAGCATTAATTGACAGTCGCCATCGCCACATTAAGTGAGAGAGTACTTGTTTTTTTGAACAAAAACAATAACTATATTTCAAACCAAACCATACACGTCATATTTTTGTTCTTGAATCTCTGGATGGAGTGACAATCATAGCACTAGCTAAGTTTAGCGGTTCTATTCAAGGGAATGCTGAAAAAAACTTATTTCCACACCAATAGCTCTAAGTTCCTTGTCATGATTTGGATCCAAAGAAACATAAAACAGGTCTGTATTGTTTCGTATGTAAATCTGGTAACGTAACTCCTAAATTAATTTGTCAGGTGTGTATGTACAATAATTATTTTCGAACGCACAAAATCTGTCCTATCAGATGCAAGCAAATTCATTAGTAAAGCACTGACAAGGAACATAATACATTACAATTGTCAGTAAACGTAATAAGTTATGAAAAGTGAGCCCAGCAATAGTCAAAGTATATTATTACATCTCTTAATGTATACATGTATTTCAACTAAATATTTAATCGATTTATACTAAGTATCACGTTTTAGACATTTGGTATCAAATCCACCTTACAAAAAGCTAGCAAGGTAAAAATTAGCAAATCAATTAGTAATAACACCTAATTAATTAACTAATTAGCAAACATGATAAAATCATAGAGGTTTAAAAGTCACATATTCATGATCAGCGATATCGACAACCCCCGAGTGCCAAAAATCAGCAATGTTAAGGTGATTTTAAAATTTGCATAAAATTAACTAATTAGCTAATTGATTACTTAACTAATTAGCATATAAGGCCAAATTTTTAGAGCTTCAGAAATATTATGTTCGTGATCAAAATTTTGCCAAAATGTATATGTCTTGCACCAACAAAAAAGTTTTTTTTAAATCGGCCCAGTAGTTATTGAGGAGTTCAATGGACGGCGGGCAGACAGTCCCGAATTTTCCCCTTCTGACGAGAAGAAAAACGCTTCCTTCGCTCCGCTCAGAAATCCTAGTTACAATCGTTCACCGATGTGAAACGGAGCTAGTGTTGCTGTTCTGTGCTCACAGACTATTTTGGAGCTCAAAATAACTGAGCACACTGGGAGTTCTTCGGAGCAATTGAAAGACAATATTACACTAGTAACACATTAAGGGTAACATTACGGCCATTTACAGGACATTCTAAAATCATATCACAGTTTATCTTTTACACCACTGACCGAAATGACGACAACTACTATGTTTTACATTATTATAATTTACAGATCAGCGAAAAATTTACAAATCACAACTTCCATGAAAAATTAGAGTTTCAAGATGTTGCTTTTCGTGTTACAGGTTCTTAGCGCTACCATATTAAATTCATGCTTGGCACACACCACTGGTTTCATTATATTGACAACTTCAACATATATTTTAGCTCTCTACGTGCAAATAAAATAAAAAAAAATATTTGCAACTAAAATAAAAATGTTATACAACTATAAAATTTTGAGTGCTAGAATTGCACTTCAGTCGCCCCGAAGCGGTCCAGAAAGGCAAAAAATACCTAGTGTCAGTTTGAAATAACTAAACCAACTTGGTTAACACATGAAAATAAAGTTAGGCCCATCGTCAGCGAGAAATTTATACCATTACTGTCAAAATTTTAAAAACTTCTTTTGCGGGTATTTTTAAACTTTAGCTCATTGGTAGAAAATAGGTGCTACAAAAAATTGTAGCCCCCAATTAGAGAATTCGGCATTGTCGCTCTGGAAAGAGATAACATAAAATGTCGAAATACCGGATATGGTAAAATATTAGACTCTATACGTACTGGTCTGTCCACAGCATTCTAAAAGTGGAGGGCATGTTCATTCCCGATGGAAATTTCAAAGCGTGGCATAAATTTTGCTCAGAGATATGAAATATTTCCATATTTTCATGTACACCATTTTACTGTTGTATAAATATTTCCAGACAATTAGACGACGTTTTCGCGTTAAAAATAATGAGTATTAATGTTTAAAAACATTTGGCATACAGAAAACATAATTTAAGAGACATTAAAATTTTTGGATCCAGTATAACAATATGGGGTTTAAAGCGAGCGAATGGGTACGTACGGATATGGGGAAAATTTCACGAACAGTAGGTGATTTGGAAAGGGTCCTGTGACTCTGGTTCGTTATAAAGAGAATTTTATAATATTTTGGGCGAGAAATGATTGTATCAGCAAAAACACAAATCTAGGAGTACAAGATTGCAGTAAGCATACATAACAAATTACGACAGTCAATTAAACTTTTGTGATAAACTATGTGTGACACAGGCAGACAAAAAGAATATGTTGCACTGTTGACCACTATTTTGTGAAGTTCCGCTCCCTATCACTCAAACACCTAACAAATGAACTCTGTATATTATTCTATATTTTGTTTCAGATCCAGCAATTTCGGTCATGTTTGATTATATTTGCAACACATTCCAAGAAATGTAATGAATAAAAGATGTCAGTTTCAGTACGGTAAAAATTGCTTACCAGCGTCCATAATAACGATATACTCGCCGCGAGCGTGTTTAATACCATGCACGTATGCAGATCCAAGCCCTAGCTTACCAGCCCGCGGACGCAATACTATTACATTATCGCCATATAGTCGTTGAAGCTCCCTAGCGACCTAAATATACCAAAATCATACATTCGAAGTGAAGCATGTTGCAAATTTAGTTTCAGTAAAGTAGCGCACAGCAATTAATAGTTCATCAACGTTCCACCATCTTTCTGAGTAAACCAAAGCATTATAAGCCTAGTCCAAAAGCAGGACTAGGAAGTGCCGGAAACACGCAAATCCATCTGTACCTATTGATTGAAATAAATGTACTCATAATAGCGCTGTGCAGTCCTGCATAGCTCCATTACTATAGTCGTGCTTTTGTAACTCCACATGCAATATTGCTAGCAAATAGTGGTAATAGGTGTAATGTTTGTGAGCCCAGCAAATTCTTAACCTTCGAGCAGCTGTGCTATGTGCTTTTTAAGCGTACTTCATGGTATATACTGAAATAAATATATCTGAGTACAAGCATCTCAAAATCAACTCCTATGGTTTTGAACAGAAGATAGCATCTGTTTATCACTCTCTTTACAGATGTAGAGTGCGGAAGATGAAGGTTCACCACCACAAACTAGGTAGTTCCAGCAATTATCATCGGCAGACGTCATAAACTTTCGGAAACTTGGATATTGTTCATTACCCATAACCACGTGGAAAAAATCAGTTTCCTAGAATACGATTTTTACGGGAAATTTTGTATAGTTTTAATTCTTTGTGAATCAAAGCCCAATCCGCTATCTTCGACCAATAGACAACGCAACATATGTGTATTGACAATAATAGTACCAAAGCCAATATACTTGACACTAAAACACGGGAACCTCGGGCAAAATTTCTGACCGCGTGTACCTCTCCGGATGTGGATAGCATGGGACTGGATCTGTAGGACCCAGCTACCGTTTCCCCAAATTTTGATTATGGTCCACCTATATATGTGTTGTGACTCGAAAATTTTGAGATTACTCCCGTCCTAAATTTCAACATCAACATCCGGAAGGTTAAAGCTACTGATTCAACAACTCACTCAGCACAATGGAAGCTCAGAATACTCGACGATTCGCAAATGTCAGCCGCTTTACAAAGAATAACAAGGTATGCGCTTTCTTGTCATTTAGGAAGATCAAAATAAAATTAAGTAATCTCTCCCCAAAAGTTTTTTTTTACATTTTCCATTCCACCGCAATGAAAGCACACAGTACAAAACCGTCCACACTTAAAAAGCCAATCATCCTCTTAATAAAATGCTATAAAACGCAGAGCAAACAACTGTAACTATATATAATCATTTTAAAATTATAATCATAATCATACTACTAATTATATCTCAGGAATGCAGAGATGCAGCTGTTTTGCTTTTTCTTCCCTTTAGCGTAGCACTACGTGTAATTTTTAACGAACTTAGTTGCCAAATTGTCGTTCTAAAATTCATAAGTACGCAACACACTATTAATAAAATAATGTATATACATGTATAATGTATATACGATAATTTAATAGTAAATATCTACATATGATTAAAACTGGAGTATACATAGTGAAAAATATATTAACATTCTAAATAAAGCACGTCTCGTCGAATTGTTCGCGACACAAAAATGATAATCCCATTTATTTTTGCTTGAGTTTAACATAATCTTGGTAGAGAAATTCACTGACATTGTCAGTAGATGCGCAGAAATTCGAGCAAATACAATTTCAGTTTACAGTTGTCCGAAATATGATATATAGTGCAGCGTTTAATGTAATTATTGTTTATCGTGTTTTATCTGTGTTGCTTAATAACTATTAGAATATATTTCCTACAAATTTATAAGCCCGCGCTAAAATTTTTAAACAGATTTCGAAGAAATCTTTCTAAAATTTTTCGAACAAGCGTCGAGCGAACAAGAGCGATTTTTGGCGAGAACTGTAGGTCACATCTAAAAAGACTACTTATTCCGCGGCTTCTGCGTTAGCTTGAAGCAGATAGCGCGCTTCTGAAAACGCCCCTTTCGCGTCTGGTTTAATCGATATCGCACATGCAGTGCTAAGAAAACCATGATCTTCTACACAATATGTATTTGGTACATACCAGATTTTTAGAACAGTTCGAAGATACACTTGTGCCGACAGCTATTTCCGAAAATTTACTATATATATTCAAGAAATTACATAATCATAATATTGTTTTTGATGACATGAGATTTGACACTCTTTAGACTAGTGAAGCTCGCTCGCGAGCCAGAATTCGAGTGGTGAGAACAATCCCCCGAAGTCTGTTGTAGAAAGCACACACAAACAAAGCCTACACACAGTACGCAGGTGCAGCATTATATAAACCGTGAGTGACGAGTCATAGTTACGACCGCCTCTTTTGATAGCCAACGTATGCAGTAGACAAAACATCATACAACGAGTACAAAAACAGTGAACTAACATTTGATAATTCAATAAAACCCTAAATTGACTGTGAAAAGAACGTTAAAGAATTCAAACATGCACTTGAGAAAAATCTCATTTTTCATACCAATTATGAACCAGAAGTGTAAAAAAAATATTTCCCAACAATATTTTTAACACTTGCAATGAGTTTATCTGCCCAGAAACGCCCATATCCGACACTAAAACCTACAATAAACACACACTCATGTGCTTTTCCCACGATTTGTCACCAAAAATTTCGAAAACGTCATTATTTTATGCCAAGTATGAACCATAAGTGTAAAAAATATTTGCCCAACAATATTTTTAACACTTGCAATGAGTTTATCTGCCCAGAAAACCCCATATAAGACACTAAAAGCAACAAAAACACACATTTAGGTGCATTTACCACGACTTTTCACCAAATATGAAAATTGGCGCCAACTATAAGCTTATAGACTCCAGACTGGGAAGTAGTTGAAAAACTTGTTATATATCATTGGAAAGCTCTGGTAAAGCTACATAGAACAGACCTATCAGTTTGCGGATATCTCGTTTACTTATTGAGAAAATTCGCAAAAACTGGAGGGGGTGCCCGAAAAATGTGCCAAAATGACGGCACTTTGCCCCATAACTTTTCACAAAGGAAAAAATTCAAAAATCGGGCTCCGTCACTACACCTAAATCGACCATTGCGGTTTGAATGAGCTATATTGCATCAAAATTCGCCCAACCATTATCGAGATCCAGGTGCGACACACACAGACAGGACCTCCTCCACCCCTCCTCCAGAACCAAAATTGAAATTTGTTATTGATAAGCCTCTTCCATGATGTTAATTGAATTCGTAGGATGCGGTGAACCCTCCAAAGGTGTGTCAGACCGTTAATCATACGAGTTTGTATGCTGTGATCGATTGCTACTGGAGAAGGCCTGAACCGTCTACTCATTATTCTCGCTTCTCCAACCTTCAAAATGATGTCCGAGGACATTTCCTGGTGGAGGTCCCCCAATTCGGCACTATGGGAACTGAAAGCACCTAATGGCGATTATCAGGGTGCCCGACGATAGACCGACCTCATTTTCCCGGACAACCATAAAGCATTTAAATTGGTCCTGCCTTTCAGCGGGTACTCTGTATTACGTTTTCTCAGATGAAAACTCTTCACTGATGCTATTGTGTATTACATACGTGTACATGAGAACGCGTACTTAGTGTCCCGATCAGTTGGTCTTGACGCTCCGGAGGCAAGTGTCGCCCAAATCGCTTTCCCATGAGTGGACCGTAACCATACGTTGGAGAGCTATTTGTCGAGCGCCTTCTGCAGCTCTGCCATCTGTCGTGCTATCTGGGCTTCTTTGTGTTTGGCATAGTCACGAAGCGATTGTTTTTTGGCCTCCAACTCCGCCAATTCCTCTTTGGCTTGACGCTTTTGAGCGTCACGATCCGATGGGCGAAGGTTGTTTGAGGTTTTACGGTCTTGAAGCTCGGTTCGATAGCGGTTTTGGGCGGTGCGAAACCATTTGATCATATCGAGAGTTATCGAAACATTCAAAGGCCCTCCACTAGCTCGAATGCTATCGTAAACCATTCTTAGTCCAATAAGAGACTGATGTTTCAAATTTTCTATCAACAAATCTTCGTTAACCGAGAAACCACTTTCAATGGAAAGGTTACCGTGGGCAAGAATTAATACCTTCCTCACATCTTGAAATAGATCTCCAAAATTATCACTGTCGCGCAAAATGTTATTAAACAATTTGTCCAGCCGATATGACTTAACATCAAAGTTGCGAATCGCGTGGATAGCATGAGCGGTTCGTAGCATCTGCGTATACTGCTCCTTTGCGCGGTCGGCCTTAACTGCATCCATCCGGTTCGCGTTCACTAAGACTTCGAGAAGTATCTGGAAACGCTTCGATGCAGTTTCCGGCTTCAGCTTTATTACTTCTGGCGACAAAGCACTGGCCCCTCGAACCAGTTTGTATTGCAAGGGGCAACGGCAACGCTCTACGATTTTTTCTGTTAATTTACCGTAGAACTTGCGGCACTGATTAAAAACCCGATATTTTGTAACTGACTGACCGGAGGCGTATTTAAGAATTTCAATGCTCCAAATCCTACATCAGGTTTAGCCCTAATCGCGGCACTATCCGACGTTATGTCGACTGACAGCAGCTTAGTCGACGTGTTCGCTACTGCCATCACATTTTCTTTGACGAATCTTGACATGATATTACGGACCAGTGGTTGGTTTAGAGGAATACACGATTATCCCAATTTCAAGTAATCTTAAAGACTTGTTTTTCCCGGACAGACATATGGAATTCCCGGATTTCAGTCTTTTTTGGCAAAATTCCCAGATTTTCCCGGACACTTTTGAATTTCCCGGATTTTCCCGGACGTGGGCACCCTGGATTATCTCAATTTAACCGCTAGAGAACATCCAATATGATCATCAATACCGAACGACTGCAATAGTGAATATCTTTTTTTGGAAATTTTCAACGGTTCTTGCACCACAGCAAAAATTAAGATCAATTTTTTATACAAAAAAAGGAAATGATCTCAAATTTTTACACCAACATTAAGAAAGATTCGCCAATTCTTAACAGAGCAAAAATATATTGGGGGCATGGACCCGGGAAACCTGGGCAAGTCAAAATACATGAATCATCTCATTCGCACAAGCCGATAAGCATGGCACAGCGAAATGATCCCAGTAAAAAATTGAAAATCCATTATTGGGAACGCACAAAATTTATTTGTACCCTAAAGCAGTTACAACTAGTATCTTGCAAGCAAGGATGAAACGATGCAACCGTGGTTTCATTTTTAGGTTATAATTTTATTCAATCACCTGTAACAAACTGTTTTATGTATATACCACCCGAAAACCTTTTCAACCCTGATTTAATTGAAAATTCCAAAACCTCATGGACCCTAGACCCATCGAAATCAACTGACAACGCACCAAGTATTTGTGCTGGTCTCTAGATAACCAAACTATCCTATTCAGGTTACCGGAAAACCTATATAAAGGTATTATGACCTGCAAATAATACGTAACCAAACAGTGAAGACAAGCTCATTTCTGGAAATCAGGTTTATCGCACATCAAAGTATTTCAACAAGTATCAAAAAAGTAAATTAACGTAAAGTTGGTCTCTAGATAGTAAAATCATCCTATTCAGAGTACTTGATAACCTAAAAGGCACTTATTGTAAATAAATACAAGCAATAACATAACGAAATATGAAATATTTCTGGCAAACGGCCCACGAACCAAATTTGAGCCCACAGAGGCCCAGAGAGTGATCCCACAAAAAAGTCGTGGTTTCAAAGTTGTAGATGACAAGATTATATAAATTCAGATATATTTTGTAAATAAAGTATATTGAAAGAATGCAATGATGGTAGTTACGCGTGCGTCGGAATCGGGTGACGACGTTGGCTGCCAATGCATCTCGTGCGGTCAACAAATATCCGACATTGACACAAAAATATCGTGTGGACAATGTCGACGATATGCTCAGAAATCGTGCCTGATGAAGGCAAAGGTTAGTGCTGCCACTCTCGCCGATGTCTCCAAACAGGGTTCCAATTTGCGATGCTTGCAACGCAACCGTCAATGATACGTTTGCCGCCATCCATTCGCTTGAGCCACAAATGTCTACTTTTGAGAAACGGTTCTCTGCATTTGAGAACAATCAAAAGCGGATGGAGGATGCCATAGTATTGTTGAGCGGAAAATTGAGCGGGGTTGCAGCGGCGTCGGCTGTTGGCACGGCTAGTGGAGACATCGACAGTGGTGGTGGTGGTCTGATTACTGCGGAGTTATCGTCGGATAAAATATTGGATGTTGTAACAAATGAATTGGCTGACCAGAAACAGCAGGAAAATCATGTTATTGTGCACGGTCTCGATGAAAGCGAAAGTGAGCAGTCAATAGTTCGTAAAAATTCTGGCGTGTCTACATTCTCAAGGATTTGCCTCGGTGTTATGGGTGTTGCAGTAGGGCAAAGGAGAAATCGTCGATATTATGCGCCTAGTGAAGTCGGGGATCGGGGAACCCAGGGTGGTAAAGGTGGTACTAAAAGATAGAGCAACTAGGGATAGCGAT
>JASANE010004842.1:0-17417 GCA_030248225.1 Trileptium ribeirensis
CGCGTGCACGCCAGCACGCCGGCACGCCGACGCGGGCACGCCGGCCTTGTCTCTTTCGGATCCTGCCGGTTCTTTTTGGGCTGGCACTGGCGATTCTCAGGTCTCCTGTGGTCTGGACCTCGACGGTCCTGGACACGGTCGCGGTGCCCGGGTCCCTCAAGTCGAAGCCCCCTGGTCAACTGTCGCTGTTGTTTCCGGATCAAATGGTCGATTCAAGGGCTCAGGTCAAAGCAAGTGGCGACGGTCGAGAATGCTGGTCACAGGTACAGTCAATCCCGGGTTCCCCAGTTTCATAGGTTTTCATCTCCCTGGTTGCTCGGGTCAAAGTCTCGGTCGACGACAGGCAACCTGCCTACGGGTCCTGCTGGTCATCGGCGGCGTTGAGCGCAATCCAGGGCCGGTCAATCTGTCGCAACAAACCAAGGACACGCTGGCCGGGATGCTACAACTCCTCAAGGCAAGTGACAAGGCGTTCGTTATGCCACCGACGCGGGACGAGATGATCACGGAGCTCACGCCATTCGGGCCTGATGTCCTGCAATTGGCACACAGTCAGCTGGCCATAGTTCAGTTTCAAACTACCGCTGGACCAAGTCAAATCGAACGACCACAGCCGAGCGCTACCGCAGGTCAATTCTATCAGTTGCCGCAGTTCAACCCGAAGACACCGCAGTCGTGGTTGAACGAAGGGGGGTCGAACAAATCCTCGGTTCAATCGACGACGACCTCAAAAAGCGAAACGTCCTTCGGGTGATCGACAACGCGCTCGTCCACGAGTCGGGGTGGACCTCAACGCGGGCTATGGCGAGCTCAAGCGGACGCTGATCAACTACTACGCCGACAGCGACAACCGGCGGCTCCGCAAGCTCCTCGCCGAGAAGGACCAGCGCAAACCATCGAGGGAACTCCGCGAACTCCTCGAGCAGGCTCCGAATATTCCGGATCTCGTCCGCCTGCCGCTTCCTCCGTGATCCTCCCCGAGCAAATCCGGCTGACGCTGGTTTCAATGGACAACGTCTCCCTCGAGCAGTTGGCTCGCATCGCCGACACCATGATGGAGATGGCCGATCCGGCGTTGGTCAGCCAGGTCAATCGAGCTCCCCGTTCAGGCTCAACACCGACGACGACAGATCCCTGGCAGGCCTCGATCCAGCAGCAAATCAGCGACCTGGCAGCAGCAGTCAGCAGGCTGTCCTACCGCAGCGGCTCAAGCAATCGGAGGTCGCCAGAACGAGCGAACAACAACTATCGCGGTGGTCCCCACGGTAATCAACGACGTAGGCCACGGTCTCTATCACGTCAACGAACGTCGGCGTGCGCTGGTATCATGAAAAGTTCGGGGCCAATGCACAACGATGCCAAGGGCCCCAATTCTGCACATTCAACGCGGAGTCCGGCCCCGCCAGCGGTCCGAGAAACGAGTAGCCCCCACCGCCGTGCCAGCAAGCGGTGGGGCTGTCAACGCAGTGTTCGTCGATGCAAATTCAGTCGGGCGCTTGATCGTCGATAGCGGGAGTTCGCTTTCCTTCCTGCACCCCTTACAAGCGCCGAACACCACTACCCTCTACCTACGCTGGTCGACGCCACCGCAGTCCACGGTACGCCGGTCGAGATCAAAGGTACGTGCAACTTAACTTTCCGGCTCGCGGGCTTTGATCAGCAATTCAGCTGGACTTTCTACGTCGCCAACATTGCCCATCCGATCCTCGGCCGGGATTTCCTCCGGCACTACGGCTTCGCGGCCGACTGCGTCAACAACCGCCTGGTCCCGGCAGCAACCGCAAAGCCTCCTGCCGCCTGTTGCGCGACAACCACGAAACCCGAATCGATACCATCGGGCGTTCGAGTCGACATACCTGCTGAGACAACCAGGATCAAGCAGCTCCTCCGCGGATTCCCGAGCATCCTTCAGGCTCGATCGATGCCTTCTCGCCGGCTCTCCACGGCATCGAACACCACATCGTTACCACGGGACCGCCGTGCTTCGACCGCCCACGTCGCCTTGATGGACAAAGGCTGGCGATCGCAAAGCGGGTTTTCTCCGAGTGGGAGCAGCAAGGCATCGTTTATCGTGGTGAGTCCCCTTACGCGTCACCTTTACACATGGCCCCAAAGGCGCACACGAGACTCCCAACCTCACGACTGGTGACTACAGAAAGCTCAACCGTGAAACGGTTCCCGATCGTTACCCGATGCCCAACCTCACGGACCTCTCCGGCGATTTTCACGGGGCGACTGTCTTCTCGAAGCTGGACCTCGTCTGCGCCTACACGCAAATTCCTGTGGCGGTTCAGGACCAACCTAAGACGGCCATCACAACTCCGTTCGGCCTGTTCCTGTTCAGGTGGATGCCGGACAAGTGCGTTTTATTCAGCCCCAAAGTCAACTTCGTCGGGGTTGAGGTCAATGCAAACGGCGTCCGGCCCATACCGTCCAAGGTCAAGGTCATCCTCGACTATCCGTGCCCGGAAACAACTAAGCTCCTGCGCGGTTTCCTGGGTATGGCCGGCTTCTACCACCGATTCATTCTGGGATTTTCAAGGATCGCCGCTCCTATCACCGACCTGATACGGGGTAAAGCTGGTAAAGGCAACTTTAGTTTAACCTGGTCGGACGACAGCCGCCAGGCATTCGATGCACTCAAATCGGCCGTTGCTGCCGCGGTAAGGCTCTCGTTTCCCAACCCTGCAGGTCGACTTCAACTGGTTACTGATGCGTCCGGCGCCGCCGTGGGCGCTGTCCTCAACCAAGTGGTCGATGGCAACGCAGAGCCGTTAGCATTCTACTCCGAGAACCTAACACCGCTGGAATCCCGCAAATCCGCGTTCGAACGGGAGCTTCTGGCAATCTACGAAGCCCTGAAGCACTTTCCGTGGCTTCTCGGCTTCGATTTCACCGTGCGCACCGATCACAAGCCACTCGTCAACGCTCTCTCGATGGCGAATCCTTCCGCACAGCAATCCCGATGGTTGTCCTTCATCTCAGAGTTCGATTGCGACATCGAGCACGTTGCAGGCGCCGACAATGTCGTGGCAGACGTCCTATCCCGTCCAGTGTGCGCTATCACCGCCACGTTTGACGACGAACTGGCGGCAGCCCAAGCAACCGACGACGACCTTATGCGTTTCCTCGAAGGTACGACCCTACCCGTCAAGCACCTGACAGTCAACGGTGGGACAATTCATTGCGATGCTTCAAAAATGCAACTCCGACCTTACGACCCGTTCAGCATGCGACGAAAAATCTTTGACGCCGCGCACAACCTCAGCCACGCGAGTTCCCGGGCAACCCTCTACCAAGTCGCCAGCAGCTACGTTTGGCCTGGCATGAACCGCGAGGTGAAACAATGGTGAAGCAATGAATGCCTCGAGTGTCAAAGGAACAAGGTCAGTCGCCACACGAAGGCTCCCGTCAAAACAATTCCGACGCCGGGGCGGTTCCACACGATAAAATATCGACATCGTCGGGCCGTTCCCACTTTCCCTCGGCAATCGATACCTCGTCACGGTGATCGATCGGTTTACACGGTGGCCCGAAGCCATCCCGGTCCCGGACATCACCACCGACTCTGTCGCCTCCGCCCTCATCTCCGGCTGGGTCAGTCGCTTCGGCGTTCCACGCGTCATCATCTCCGACCGCGGTGCACAATTCGAGTCCGCTCTCTGGTCAACACTCATGGAACAGCTTGGAATCGAGCGTCGGCGCACCACTGCCTATCATCCGGCATGTAACGGCGCGGTCGAACGTTTTCACCGGACATTCAAGACCGGTCTTCGCGCCCATTGCAACAGCCGGACCTGGACGCAAGCGCTACCACTGGTCCTACTCGGCATCCGGTCGGCGCTCAACGACAAGGGTTTCACACCATGTCAGATGGTTTTTGGCGCGAACATTGACTTACCTCATTGCTACTTCGCACCAACGTCCACGCCTAACGACACGAGCGTTTCCGACTTCGTGAGAACACTGCAGACTACCGTCAACCGCCTCAACGCTCCCGATCGTCGACATTTAACCCCATGGCACGTGCCGAAGGATCTTCTCACCGCCATTCACGTGTGGGTACGGGACGATGCAGTCAAAGGCACTCTCGAGCCACGCTTCCGCGGGCCGTTCGAAGTCAAGAGCCGTGACGACAAAGTCATGGTCGTGAAGATCGGAGGTACTGAGGACACGATCAGCCTCGATCGGGTCAAGCCGGCTTTCATTCACGACGACGCCACAGATGCAACACCAACCACTCCACAACCTCGCGATGACAACGCAATCCAACGACCCGCAATCGGTGACGTCATCCTCGCGAAGTTCTCGAACTGGCCATACTGGCCCGCGCTAGTCATCTTTCCCGACGACACCGAGCTCGCGGACCGTCGAAGGCCGCCTAACGCCATAGCAGTCAAGTTTTTTGGGACAAATCGACTGGCGTACGTTCCTCGCTCCACCATGCGGTCACTCGACAAAGCAAAGCGACCCATCCAACGTCACGACCTTCGCCGGGCGCTGGGTCTCGCTCATCGCCATGTCGACGGTTTTCCGGATCTCACGACTCCCACAAAGAAGGCGGTACGTTTTGCCCTGGACACCCGTTCCGGACGTCGGCGCTCCGCTTAATACGAAGGGGGTTCTGTAATGCGAACACGTCGCGTCAAAATGGCGAAAACGTGTGACATCTGATTTGCATACGTTTTACATCTGATTTGCATCAGATCTGGACGAGCCACCGACAATATATAAACTGATGATCTTTCATTTCGGAAGTCAATTCGTTAGTTCAGTTCGTAATTCAATTCGTCAGCCACAGTTCACTTCATCATTGGGCGTTACGCTGTCGAGCCGTTATCTATGCTGGATCGCCGAACGAAGAAACCACAGAAGACTGACCTTACTTGCAAGTACATGATCTTTAACTGGCAAATCAAAGTGACAAACTGGGCGAGACCGCAACCGATAGCCGGCTGACTGAAGCTTAATCGAAATTTGGTAATTTGATTACATTTTAGCTGATAAAACAGCAAATATTGTTACTTACACATGCTGCTGTTTCGTAGCCTGTCCTACACGGGACAGAGCTGCCAGGACGCAGGGCACACGATCTCGCTTTGTGGGGCACTGCGTTTCTTTACAGCAGCGCATGCTACGCTTTTGGGATTTCTGGCAAAAGCTCACGCTGCTAGCACCGCAAACGGCTTAATAGCATTTGGTTTGTAGCACATTGCGCCGCGGTTTGTCGGTGCATCGCAGCGTGCACTCCCGTTTCATAGCATCGCGTCTTAATGCCGCACGCCTGTCTTAGTACCAGTGTTGGAACCGGGTCAGTGAAATGTGACCCGGTGACCCGGTGACCCGGTCCAGCATAAAAGTAAGAGAATCCGCTCTGTTACAATATGTATGGCGATGACACAAAAGGACAATGGTATTAGACAAAATTTTATTGGCATGCGATGCGTAAGTGCAAGTAGAAAATTGGATGTCTAGTAACAAGCAAACATTCACTTAACTTAAATGTCACCCTATGGTCACCTTATTCCGTTTCCAGGACACTCCTTAGCGTATGCACAACACTTGTGTGCCTGTATCTCGCTTAAGGCAAAGCCTTAACATAAGTGTAGGCGTGTTTCTGAAATATAGACCACATTGTTTTGCACCTGACAGCTGCCGGTGACTGCCGTGACGTGAAATGCATTCTGCTGAACGACGCTTGGCATGAGCTTATCATCTTAGCTTCCGCTCGCTTAATGTTGCCTGACACCTCTCGGGGGATACTGGTAGTTTTTGACGTGAAATAGGACTTTATTCCTTCTCCTGGTTGATGGCTTCCCGCCTTGCAAGTACTGTTGTGTTCCAGCAGATTTTTGGTTCCATAGTCAATCGTTTTTCCTTCCACCTTTTTCTTGTAGTATATGCAAACATGACAGTCCTTGCAGCAGGCAATCCCAAAAAGTTCCACTCCCTCAGCATTCTTAACCTTCCGAAAACGGCTCCATGCTGCGCTACGCGCGCCAGACTCAAATAGCGTGAATTTATTTTCTATAACATTTTTTGATACTTCATTTAGGTCCATTTTAAAAGCCTTCAAATAAAAAGCACTATGGAGAAAATATGGTGCGATACACATAATTAGGTATGGGGTCAGCTGCCACGGCCAATGACAAACTATATGTCATGTATAATATTTATAAATAAATATATATCTATGTATATTCTTGTGCAAATATGTGCACGGGACTCATCCTGAATTGTGTCTTAGCTACCAGTAAAACTGTTCAACGGCATGTTGTAATATCGGTTATGGTTGTACTTCGTGACGTATTTACGTGTTGCGGTAGCCGGATTAATCGATTTTTCCGGGCCTCTACCATGTCTGTTCGTTAAAAATGTGACCCAGATGACCCGGTACCGGGTCAACACCGGGTCAGGGTACTCACCCGGTGACCGGTGACCAGAACGAAAAAGTGACCCAAACTGACCCGGTGACCCGGTGACCCGGTTCCATTGTTGCTTAGTACATTACGAAAGCTGGTTTATATCACATGGTTATAGCGTACTGCGTAGATACAGCAGAACAGAGCACCTTGTGACATTGTGGTGTCGCAGCATACTGACATCGTATGTCGCCACCCAATGGTAGCATCAAGCCACAACGCAAGTCCCAGCAGTTTTACTATTACCGTTTTTCCTCACTGCATCTAAACTTACGATGGCACATGCGCAAGCGGCTTTAAAGCGAAGCGTGCATACTTTAGGCTCGTTTCACAATTCCAACAAAGGGTTCATACAGTCCCCAATTTACTTATAGCTCCGATATGATTTGCTGTGTGACAATCTTGAATATCTTTGTTGTTTTAGACATTCCGAAACAGTAGAGAGAACTTTTCTATTCCACGGTGTCATTGAACGATTGCACTGCTATTTCGTCGTCGTTCGTGGTAATCAGCAAATTATCAGGTTCCTTAAGGAAGCGAACAGCATGCACCAGATAGCTCAGTGGTTTGCACTCGAACGTCGGCTGCTCGATCCCTTGCGCCGGCCTGAGTTTGTCAAACATTGCACGATACACAATTAATTCGGGCATCAAATGGTTAATGTCGACATGTTAATAATCATCGAGTCAATTGTCGCTTCTACACAACGAATTATAAAAAACCTGAACGCTGAAAACAAGGGTACTAGTGTTGGACACCAGGCTTGCCGAGAATATTTGTTGTTGGCCCTTGGCCAGCCGGCTAGCAGGCGAACTGGTAAAAGGCGACCGGAACAACTTAATGCCGGAAGATCAGCCCACCAATGACTTTTCCGGTTTATATCCAACAATGCTGCTGGCAGACCTATCCAAGATAAAGTTTGCAAAATTTTTCAGAGGTATTTTCTTAGTTCTGATTAGGCACGAAATTTATTGTTCAATTTAGGTCTTCAAATGCCATTAATTATGCGATACACAATATTGAATGCGCATTCCAAATACTTAACTTATGACGACCAGCTTCAAAAAACTGCTTACATTTCAGAACGAGGCCAAATAGCCACCACTACCTTGCCTCCAATGTTTAATCTTAATATCTGCAATGTTTTGTCGCCTAAATGTGGTAAGACGGATCCGACACCTTTTTATATTTAAGCGGACCCTAGCTGTAGCATCCTAAAGCATTCCGATATATCCATGTGTGACAGTGCAATTGATTACAGTGAACGAAGCTTTAAAAGTTCTACATGTATTGAGGGAGAGTTGCGTTTAGTTTAAATTTATTTATATTTCACACGTGATATATTTATATTACAATATAACAAAATCAAATTGTAAGTTATAAGGCCGTAATAGCACAACACGATATCCTGTAGAATATATCGGCAGGCCTTAATACCGGCCCCGCCAAGCGGCCGATGTGCCAAAACACAGGCGCGGCTTTCGGAATACCGACTTACTCGGTCGGCAGGAATACTGGCCTGCATAACCAGTCCTCCGGCCGGCCCGGTTGTCTGGTTGCCCCCGAACGCAACGAAAATGAGCAGCGACGTTTTTGGGTGTGCCCAACAATTACGAGTATAAATTCAGCGGAATACTTTGTCCGCACAGCTCCTAATAAATCATAATTGTAATGGGCACCGATGAAGATATCGATGAGATATTTCTGAATTGTTGCTAACAGGTTTATGCATGTATGTTAAGAGTTGCTTGTTTCCAAGTGCTTTAAGCATGTAAAATACAAGCTGCTTGTTGACAAAACTTTCTGACGGTCTAGATGTTCTGACGGTAGTTGTGTGGCGTCAGACGATAAGTTTCGAATTATCACTGGTGGTGTTTGAGCTTGGTAATTGATTACAACTCTGTGTTGCCATGAATGGTAGGCGAACAAAATGTCCTAAAAATCCTGCTATTTCAATGGATCGGAGACGTAGCTAAGTGGAAGAGGGTCATAAAGCCCTGCTTTCCTCCGTCCGTGAAAGACGACAGAAAACCGGAGTATATATTTATTTGTGTCAGGTGTGGCTACGCAGTGCCCCTGTACCACCCCCACACCGTGCGAAAAGTTCTGACGTCATCACCATGCTAGGGAGCTGCAGCTTTGGAAATTAGACCGAAGTTTTGTGATCGCCCGCAAGCAATTGAAATCCGTGTAGAGCTGACGATGCGGGGGTGTTCATTGTTCGTTATTTCGAACATATCAAAGGACTATGCGAATAATTTTTATGTCGTCAGCCTTATGGACAGTGCCTAGCGACTGCGCTTTTTCCAGCTGTTTGGTGCAGCCACTGCATGGTACTGCTCCATGACGCTTTCAGTTTGTGTATGTAAATGTCGTTATCCATAGTTAAATCTTACGACTCGCACTATCAGTATATCTGGCCTGTTTTTATTACCTTATAACTCGTACAATAAGTAAATCCGGCCTGTCTCTATTACCTTATAACTCGTACAATAAGTAAATTCGGCCTGTTTCTATTACCTCATAACTCGCACAATCATTAAATCCGGCCTGTTTCTATTACCTTATAACTTGCTCAATCAGTAAATCCGGCCTGTTTTTATTACCATATAACTCGTATAATCAGTAAATCCGGCCTGTTTTTATTACCTTATAACTCGTACAATCAGTAAATCCGGCCTGTTTCTATTACCTTTTATCTCGCACAATAAGTACATCTGGCCTATTGTTATTACCTTATAAATCGTACAATCAGTAAAGCCGGCCAGTTTCTATTACCTTATAACTCGCAAAATCAGTAGACAGTAAATCCGGCCTGTTTTTATTACCTTATAACACGTACAATCAGTAAATCCGGCGTGTTTCTATTACCTTATAACTCGCACAATCAGTAAATCCGGCCTGTTTCTATTACCTTATAACTCGCATAATCATTATATCCGACCTGTTTCTATTACCTTTTGACTCGTGCAATCAGTAAATCCGGCCTGTTTCTATTACCTTATATCTCGCACAGTAAGTATATCTGGCCTATTTTTATTACCTTATAACTCTATTATCAGTAATTACGGTCTGTTTTTATTACCTTATAACTCGTGCAATGAGTAAATCCGGCGTGTTCCTATTACCTTATAATACGCACAATCACTAAATCCGACCTGTTTCTATTACCGTTTAACTCGTACAATCAGTAAATACGGCCTATGTTTATTACCTTATAAATCGTACAATCAGTAAACCCGGCCCGTCGCTATTACCTTATAACTCGCAGAATCAGTGAATCCGGCCTATTTCTATTACCTTATAACTCGCACAATCAGTAAATCCGACCTGTTTCTATTACTTTTTAACTCGTACAATCAGTAAATCCGGCCTGTTTCCATTACCTTATATCTCGCACAATAAGTATAGCTGGCCTATTTTTATTACCTTATAACTCGCACAATCAGTAAACAGTAAATCCGGCCTGTTTTTATTACCTTAACCCTCACAATCAGTAAATCCGACCTGTTTTTATTACCTTATAACTAGCACAATAAGTATATCCGGCCTGTTTTTATTACCTTATAAATCGTACAATCAGTAAATCCGGCCTGTTTCTACTACCTTATAACTCGCACAGTCAGTAAACAGTAAATCCGGCCTGTTTTTATTACCTTATAACTCGCATAATCAGTAAATACGGCCTGTTTTTATAACCTTATAACTTGTACAATCAGTAAATCCGGCCTGTTTCTATTACCTTATAACTCGCATAATCATTATATCCGGCCTGTTTCTATTACCTTTTGACTCGTGCAATCAGTAAATCCGGCCTGTTTCTATTACCTTATATCTCGCACAGTAAGTATATCTGGCCTATTTTTATTACCTTATAACTCTATTATCAGTAATTACGGTCTGTTTTTATTACCTTATAACTCGTGCAATCAGTAAATCCGGCGTGTTCCTATTACCTTATAACTCGCACAATCAGTAAATCCGGCCTGTATTTATTACCTTATAATACGCACAATCACTAAATCCGACCTGTTTCTATTACCGTTTAACTCGTACAATCAGTAAATACGGCCTATGTTTATTACCTTATAAATCGTACAATCAGTAAACCCGGCCCGTCGCTATTACCTTATAACTCGCACAATCAGTGAATCCGGCCTATTTCTATTACCTTATAACTCGCACAATCAGTAAATCCGACCTGTTTCTATTACTTTTTAACTCGTACAATCAGTAAATCCGGCCTGTTTCCATTACCTTATATCTCGCACAATAAGTATAGCTGGCCTATTTTTATTACCTTATAACTCGCACAATCAGTAAACAGTAAATCCGGCCTGTTTTTATTACCTTAACCCTCACAATCAGTAAATCCGACCTGTTTTTATTACCTTATAACTAGCACAATAAGTATATCCGGCCTGTTTTTATTACCTTATAAATCGTACAATCAGTAAATCCGGCCTGTTTCTACTACCTTATAACTCGCACAGTCAGTAAACAGTAAATCCGGCCTGTTTTTATTACCTTATAACTCGCATAATCAGTAAATACGGCCTGTTTTTATAACCTTATAACTTGTACAATCAGTAAATCCGGCCTGTTTCTATTACCTTATAACTAGCACAATCAGTAAATCTGGCCTGTTTCTATTACCTTATAACTCGCACAATCAGTAAATCCGACCTGTTTCTATTACCTTATAACTCGCAAATTAGTAAATCCGGCCTGTTTTTATTACCTTTTAATTCGCACAATCAGAAAATTAGGCCTGTTTATTATCATTTCTATCGAAAACCTATGTGACACTGATATCGTGAGCCGAAACGTACGAAAACGTTAACTTTTTTGTTGCACTGATTTGGTCTTTCCTCACGGGGCAGGCAGATCCAATTAACATCATTGATTAGCGGCACAATCACATGTTTAACCATACAAAGCCTGCAGTTGTTGTACAACTTGAAATAACAGCTGTAAATGGTATCTAAACCCTTTCATGCACACTGTATCCAAATGGACCTAGCGTACATTGCGAAGCGTTGCGATAGCTATGTTTGTCGTATACTACCTACAGGCAGCAAATATACCGTACTATGAATTGCAAGAGATTTTAATGTCTTGCTGGCGGATACTACAAACAAAACTGTATATACTCACTTTTCTACCAAACCTACATTACCCAAACAATGCATAAAATTTGTATAACCTTTCCTATATAATTTTTTTTGGTTTCCGTATAACGTTGAAAAAATATCAGTCGCACTGTTGAATTGATTCTTCGCTTGGCCACAAAACATTTGTCGCACCGTTTAATCGGATCTAGATCACTTGGCTACGAGTTTCGCAAAATCAATGCGAAGCCATAGCGTACCGTTTCGGAGTATACTGTGGTTCGTTATCACAGTGCTAATCTCCAGCCATGAATGGATCAAGACTAAACAATGGTTAATCCAAGCGCTATTATTTTTTGGTAAAGCGAATTATTATACAGTTGTTATTATATATAATTAAAGTCATGGAGAAGCGACAGAGAGAACGTCACTTAGGTCGAATCATTATAATGTTTTGCACCGCCGAGCATTTTGTTCTTGTGTAGATGATATTAGATTAATCAGTAAAAAACACGAACGAAAATGAACGAATTTTGGGTTGGATATTTGCAATGACATGTAACTCGTCTGCCCACCGTTGTGTACAATATAAACGAATTCATGCATGGTTGGCTTTGAGCAGTAGTGGTATCAAGCTAATGCTATCTACAACTACTGTCGACCTGGCTCGGCATTAATTTTGAATGTATCTTTTTTGATTTTGATATTTTGAATTATATAAGTATCTCGTCAAACCGGCTGAAACAAGACAGTTTTAATCTGATGCCTGATTGATATATTTTGCTGAATAAGGCTTTTGGCATGACAGTATAGTGCGTATGATATTTAATTCAGTTGTGAGGCAAATTAAGATGCTATTACAGCCGACTACATCAAAAGTGTTATAGTTTTGTACTTGTCAACTGCAGTGATCAAATCAAAAGATCTCGTACGCTCAAGCATCAAACATGTCAATGTTTACTGATTCTATGCTTACATATTCTCTAAAGTTTTAGAGACACAAACCCACTTATGGTTCGCAGCGCATGCGTAAACTTTGTCACATGAAAACGCTACTCTTCCAGTGCAAACTACGACCGGTAGATCTCTGTTTCCCCTACCCGGACGTGCAACAGGTACAGTTTTATCATTCATGTGTCGGTAGGCGTACGGAGAGAGAGAAGGGGTGGGGGTAGCCGCCCAAATAGTCGAACCATCATCAAGCAAAAACTACCACCGGGATGCTACCCGCCTCCCGCTGAGACCATTTCCCACACCTTTACGACGGTACGTCAACACCTGTGCAATACGCATGTATTACAAAACGATACACTGATCGTTAAATATATGCAATTAACTGTTACTCGAACTTCGTTAATGTATGCAATTGTGTTATAAATTGCTAAAACTGCTTAGTTACAGTATCGATTTGTGCGAGAAAATCCTTTAGCTTTTATATACTACGGGTTTTTTTCGTAGCTGATAACAGCGAACTTTTCCGAAACACAAAATTTGCTTCAACGATACCTGAGGTACAGATTGTTTCAACGATACCTGTTATGCAGATGACTTCTTTGTTGTAATATCCGCTTATCGAAACCAAGTTTTTAAAAAAATATTTCAGGAATCACCTCTCGAGGCCAATTCGTATTTTGAAATTGGCAAGTATATTTGATTGAACAAACAATTTATTCAAGTTGTGCTTAAAATAAATCGTTGCTCGGACAAAGAAATATATTGAAGCTGTGTTCCAAAAAATATTGTAAACTGTTTGCTCAGCATAGCGTTCTTTGTTTCAGTTATTACAGTGAATATTATTAAATTATTCATACATATGTGTTTATTTTCACACCAACTTATGATATAATAAGACAACCATGTGTTTAATTTCACACCCAAGCTTTATGAGTATAATACAAAACCCGTAATAATCATATTGAACAACGTGTTACCCCGCTTGCTTCTTTGTTCACTGATGCTTATCCGAGGGGGTGCCCTGCAAAATTGCGTCTCCCCACTTGCAGTCTTGGAGATGGCGCCCAACAAAATTGCGTTTCTCCACTTGCAGCGTTTAAGATGTTGCCCAACAAAATTGCGTTTCCCCACTTGCAGTCTTGAAGATGGTGCCCAGCAAAATTGCGTCTCCCCACTTGCAGTCTTGGAGATGGCGCCCAACAAAATTGCGTCTCCCCACTTGCAGTCTTGAAAATGATGCACTGCAAAATTGCGTTTCCCCATTTGCAGTCTTGAAGACGGTGCCCAGAAAAATTGTGTCTCTCCACTTGCAGTCTTGGATATGGTGCCAAACAAAATTGCGTTTCCCCGCTTGCAGTCTTGAAGATGATGCCCTACAAAATTCCGTTTCCCCACTTGCAGTCTTTAAGATGGTGCCCAGCAAAATTGCGTCTCCCCACTTGCAGCCTTGAAGATGTTGCCCAACAAAATTGCGTTTCTCCACTTTGCGTTTTACTGGAATTTTTGACGGTTTTAGGCACCTAATCTAACCATAAAAATCGAAAAAAAATTGTCATAAATATGGTTCTAGTACAAATGCTTTACTCTGTTGCATTGCCGTTCGTACCGCGGCAGAACAACTAGGACGTTCGCACAGCGGCATAACCACCAGAGCGTTCTCACAGAGGCGTAATAACTGGGGATTCAGTTTGGCCTACCGTCCATCTAGATGTTTCTATTCTAAATGTCTAAATGGTTCGTCTAAATGTTCGTACCCTCCCTCGTTTTGTCAATCAAGTATGCGCATAGCTGACACTCCACTTTTAAGCTAGTGATCATTATGTTCAGACACCCTCCCCTGGTTACGCCCCTGGTTTCGTATAAAAATACCGTCTCGTGGACGCTGTATCCATTTGTAGGCAGTGGGCGTTAAAGGGTTAGTCAAGCAATAGACAAAATTTTAAATAGATCTTTTGGATTAGCTTGCACATAAAACGCAAAGCTAGATTTGCTACAAAATAATATAATGGATAATGCCTTTCCATAGCACTGTTGGTTTGGTACAGAGGTAGCGTGTTTTCCCTCGGATTTAGTGCACTAAGGTCCAGCGATAGCGGGATAGTGGGAATATTACGAAATCCTCTGTGGATTGATCGTTAATGAAAATTTGTGTGCAAATATTATGGCCAGAACTCATGTCGTCGTATCGGGTACATTGACCGGCATGAATACTGACCAATCCATCAAGCCGATGCCCGCCACTGTGGCAAAACGATCCCGTCCCCTCCCAGCCCGTAGCCAACAGATCCAGGTAGGCTAGGCTAGTGAATCATGTTGAGAGAGTGGTTTGCTAAACTGCTAATATTATGACGTAATTTTGACTGCGAATTTGGTCTGTAATTTCAAATGAACAACCACTGGCAAAATATCAACCACGATGTCACCACCTAGTGACGCGTTGGGCCGGTCTAACTGAGTTGGGTCGATATAAGTGGCAAGAGGTCAGCAACCGAAAGAACGCTTTGGGCCGGTCTATATGGTAAAAGGTCGCGCGTCCGGAAGAACGCGTTAGGCCGACCTAAGTGGAGTTGGGCCGGTCTAAGTGGCAAAAGGTCTGCACTCGGAAGAACCCGTTGGGCCGACCTAAGTGGAGTTGGGCCGGTCTAAGTGGAAAAAGGTCTGAATCCTGAAAAACGCGTTGAGCCGCTCTAAAAGGCTTTGGGACTGTCTAATGGCGTCTTGGTCCGATTTCGTACACGGTATATTAATAGTTACATTTCTGCTAGGTCTAATCTCCATCCATGAGTGCCGCCACGGCATAGTAACTATGACCATAAAATATGCGCTATATTTCATTCACCCAACCAAAAACGACACCAAGATGCATTAGCCAATCGAAAACTATTCAGTAAAGCTTATTTTTAAAGCCTTCTCAGCTAAAGTACACTACGAAAAGAAATGTGAACTCGAACGAAGTAAAGGTCTGTACGTAGCAATAAACGTATGCGTAGCTGGAAGGTAGCAGCGCTGCAATTGAGAGCAGTTTTGACATTTATCGTTCATGTTCATTCATTTTTATTGAGCTGCATAAGATTCGACAAATAGCGCCTGCTTTTCTGAGTAGCTGCTGCAACTGTAAAACCTGCGCAAACGTGCAGCTAGCTATTTTTATCATTCATAAGTCTTATACAAGCGATTGGTCGGAACAAAGATATCAATGAGCTAACTATGAATCTATTTAGCTGTAGTTATTTAGGTTGGCTTTAGAAGTTTAAGAGTGTTAGAACATGTCACTCACGTGTTTATACAGTATAATTGATTAAACATTATAGCAAGCAACTTTAGATGCAGCACCAGCAGTGATCGTAAAGCATGCTAATAGCAAATGCTACTAACTGTTTTATTTTTAGATTTGTTTCGGTTTGTGTTTACTGTTTAGCCGCGTTATTAGACTGAGCAGTTCTCTTCATTGAACAGTTCCGGTATAACGATCAGTCTTCGAGTAAAGAAAAACGCGACGTTTATTTCGCGAGGTAAAGTTGTGAGCGAAATGTTGCTTTGGTTTGTACGCTTAATGCACAGTGTAGTAGTTAATGTACCAGTAATGTTTAGGTAGACGTAAAACCATTTTGTTTAGCTGTTTAATTCGAAAAATATAACGAAAAACAATTTTGGTCAGACGAAATTCGACGTAAAACTGCTCACAAATACACGGTCCTGCAATTGACAATCAATCCATTTTGTGTAAGCAAAATTTCAAGGAAAATCATAGAATTTTAGGCGACCGTTTAGTCGTGTACTCGGGCTATTAATACTTGAAAAGTTTACGTATTCCACAATGTTGCGTGCGCGTATAGGTCCACAACAACGTTACTTTCCACATTGTTGCCGAAGAAAATCAATTTTGGGGTCTTTTCTAGAATCTTCCAGCCCGAAGTTGGTGAATTTTGAAGATACGGCGTAAATTCTGGTACCATTCGACTTAGCTCGACGAGGCGAAAATGTCAATTTTGGCAATATTTATGGCAAAAAAATTTTTCGGAAATTTTAGGTTCCCAATGTTCCCCCTTTTCTGAAAAAAATTTTCTCGACGAATATATATATAATTTTATATACCATTCTAACCGCATTGACAAGTAAAATCAGCTTAATCAGTTCATAGATTAAGAAGTTATTGTCATTTATGTGACATCCTAAGCCAAACGCTAGGATTATGCTTTTAGCCTCAGTCTATGTTTTCGAAAAATTTGGGTACCAAAGGAACTAAAAAAATCGAAAACAATTTGTCACTAGTATTGCCAAATAGGTTATTTTCTAAACCGCCTCGACGAACTGAGTCGAATGGCACCAAAATTTCTGCGATGACTTCAAAATTGACCAATTAGGAGTGGAAATTTCAAAAAAGATCCGACTTTTGTCCTTCAGATGAAACAGAAAAATTCCCGATATAAAACGCACGGTTGACATGAAATAACTCCTAAAATGTTGCAAAGAACACGACCGTAACGCGGGGCTTGTTTTGGCTTGCACAATATTGTTCAGCCTAAACATGTCCCCAGATCAATTTGTCAGCATTCATAAACACGTTTTTATTTGCTACAAGAAGCGTTCTGCTCAGCCAATTAACGTCAACAAACCAGGAACGGTAATTAGGGTTTATTTTACATTTGGTTATTTTCTTCTTCGTTCTCTGAACTTATTAAGGCGTTGTTTTGTCAAAATCCTTGTTACCTTAATAACTTGAATCAAACGATTATCTGCTTGCTTAATTGACGTTTCTGGAATAAGTATCGACATAAGCAAAGTACATTTGCATTCTGTAAAAGTTTGAATTAATTGCCGAACGTCCAATTCGACGCTCAACTCGTTACGCAATATACACTGCGACAAATGCATGTGCCAATAAATTTACGAACAGAAGAGTTATAATGTAAATGTAACAGGGCCGCTT